>JAJOZX010011190.1:0-25000 GCA_023014485.1 Bathynomus jamesi
ATTTTCTGATTTGAAGGCTGCCTACGCAGCCTTGGGCACCCAAACCAAAGCGTGCAGCTGTTCTGCATATGATTTTAGTCTAAAAGCTGCTTTTTCTGACCTCATCCTTGCTTTCTTGCGTGTTTCAACACCTCTGGGTGCTGAAAATATGTTTAGATTTCACGTAAAACTTAAGAATTTTAAGTTTTTCTTCAAGAATAGGCGCGGCTCACCAGCTCTACTCTGATCGAGTAGCGGGAGACTCGCCACCTCCACGTGTAGGTTTACACGCCTGTTCTTCCTGGGTCCCTGAAAAGCGTGGCCTTATAAGATCTTATATTATGATCTTATGAGGACTTTCAGCTCTTATGAGCATTAACGATGGCTTCAGCCTCTTCATCAGCCACTCGAACCTGAAAGCTCTTAAGTATGTCCTGCTTCGATCTGAACACTGGGAGCATTTCTCGATGGTCTATCCTGGCTCTCACCCCCCATCTCTCCTCTCGTGACCGTACACAGCTTGGGAAGCAGTTGAGACTTCCTGTACAACTCTCTCGCAGGACTGAGTATGAACAGAGAAAGCGTCCACTTTGAGTGGAGTTTTCCTGAGATCCTCGAGCTCAGTCAAGGTCATCTTGCAGGTGAAAATAGGCTCGTAAATATTCTTTGATTCCCAGTTGATGAGATCCTCAGGTGAAGTGGCTTGCAGATTGACTTTGGGATTTTTGTGGGGCCTCACTGTCGTATCACCAAAGTCTCTTCCTTCTCTAATCTTCTCTATCTGGCTCACAGCAAAAGCTCTCTGATGCTTATCTTCACTGCACAGGAATGAAGCCAGGATGTGCGTGGTAAGCTCCTCGTATCACTGCAGCAGAGATGATGTTCCTGACCTCGGTAGTCTGGTTCCTCAGCAGCCTCAGGCTTGAAAAAACGTGTGCAGGACCAAATTTGAGGTGGTGCTTCACTTTGATGTCGTAGTACATTTTGAAGTAGAAGTTAAGGCAGAACTTCACGAGGACCTCGAGCCTCTTCAACACCTCCCCCTTCAGTCCGTGCTCCCTCATCCAGAACAGCAAGATAGTTTGTGCAGTAGTGAGCCACCTGGATTGGTTCAGAGGTCCGCACTTGAGACCAGCCAACTGTGGACTGAGACTTCCAGACTTGATGGCTTTGATCAGACGATAGCAGTTGTGCTGGTCTGTGGAGAGAGATTTGACTATCTCTACTGGCAACTCTATGATATCTTCAGTTCCTTCCACTGGTTTGAAGTTGAAGTTGACCTCAAGCTCATTCACTTTCTCAAGAAGTTTTCCAATAGGCCCACTGAAGCCTGACCGGGGAGTTACAGGGCCGTCCAGCTTGATGATTAAGTGCCTCAGGGGGAGCTCGTTCACATGGAGCTGACAGATCATCCAGTGGCACTTGCGACCCAGCATCTTCTCCAATAGGGCTATGGCGCCTCCAGACCACCCCGTGTTGGTGTTGGTAGAGTCCTCCAATCATTACAAGGCTCTCGTTAGCTCCGTGATCAGAAGCCGCTCATGCAGGCCCTGAGCGATCTTATGAGCAGGCTTTTCTCCTTCCTCAGGTTCCTCGGGAGTGAAATGGAAGAGGTACTTTCCTTGAGGCTCCTACGTGATAGTGTAATGCTCCCTCGATCACTTTGCCAGGATGAAATCTCCCTTTCACTTCGTCATATTTCAACACCTTTGTGTTCCTATCCTGCTTGCCATCAAAGATATCCCAGAGATCTTCTTCTTCTTGACCTCTGCGTGAGAGCTTCAACTGATGAGGCCATTACTTCCTCCTTGGCCCTCCAGACTTTCATGCCATCTATGGCCAAGTAAGCCTTGTCTTTGGAAAGATGACCGGCCTTACCGAAAAAAATGGCGTCCACTCACTCCTATTTCACAATTATAACTGGCGTAATTGCTCAGAGCCATCTATTGAGAGAATGTTGAACTTCGCCTTCTGCTGCGTCCAAATGGTTACAAAGATTCAAATGGAGTAGATTTTTTCTTATGTATGTATGTATGTATTAAACCTGTGTAAGAGTTAAGCAAAGTTAATGTGTTAAATGGCAACAAATTACGACAAAGGGTTAAAAATATGAGGTTGTGTTCAAGTGAATATTCGATATTTCAACATAGAACAGAAAACCACAATTTTGAACATAACGCGATTTTTGGGAAAAGTTGCAGAAAAGAACCCCCCCCCCTTAGAATTAAATTTTACATAAAAATACATATTAGCCAGAGTGAAATTCGGACTCGGAAAAGTATGATATGCCCTAATGGCCCAGGCAGGAATGATTTAATTTACAATACAAGAAATAAATAAGTAAATTTTGGGGGAGTGCAGTTGAATGTTAATCTCCCACTTTAACTGGAGAGCTAAAGAATTCTGACTTTAAGCATAAAGCACAACGAAATTTAGAAAGATAAAAAAATTAACAAAAAACTACTAATTTTTTGTAAAGTATACACTTTTAGATGGCGACATGTACCGAGTACATTAAGTACATTACTAACATCATATTAAATTATTACCGTTAATTACAATTTTAGCAAATTGTTAATTGACATATCTGATACTGAAGTAATCTAAATAGGTGATACAATTTATATAATGAAGGAGAGTTCTCCGTTGTTCTATAATTTAAAGGGGATTAACAACAACGTTATATATTTATAGTTAACAATAATTACGCCAAATTATGTCAAATATTATTAGAAGAATGGTTGGTTATCATAGTTTGAAAGCCTAAAAGCCAGCGATGATGAAAACTGAGGAAAAAATACAGTGTACTTTCCATTGGAAGTACACAGACATTTATGATAACGTAACACGTAAGTAACATAGAATTTGAGTGACAATTAGGTAGAAATAGTAAGTACAAGTAATGAGAACGTGGATAACTATGTGACGTAAGCAGATAACGAACCAGTGACCTGGCATGGAAACAATACGGTATGTTATAACATAACATCTTAACGTTATAAATTGGTAGTAGAAGCAAGAGAGAAGGGTTCGGATTGAGAGGCTCGCTTTTGGCGACGTCATCGGAATTCGAACATTCATATTAGCATTAACGAATATCTTGCGAGAGGTGAAATAATTAAAAGAAAAAGTAAAAAGAATACATGTAGACGTATTTACATGTATGTAATCACGATCATCAAGAGACATGTACGACTGCACAAAGTATTGTACACATATCGGTTGTCACACAATAGGTTGCGTGCGTAATATAGACACGAGTACACATGGACTGATAGGTTGATAGGGCATAAGTAGACAATAGGTAGATGAAAGTAATAAAATTGATAAAGGATAACGGTCAAGAAAGAACATGGATGTATGAATGAGTATGGTCGAATAATATTTATATTGTATAACACCAGACAGGACACAACATATAAATAATGACTTATAGAGAGTGAAGTTTTTATTATCATTAAAGAATTTACCATACATTGAATACGAAAGATATCCATATACTAAACACGTGATTCAGTATTCAAGGTATGGAAACGTGAAGGAAATTAAGTTACTTTATGACGTCATAGTGATTTACTTTGTACGTACAGTATAAGTCATTATTGGGAGAAATTAAATTTAGGAGACGAATTAGAGAGAGTTAAGGGACATTCGCTTCTCACAGCGAACTTCTAATGGCACAAACGTGGATACTGCTCAACCATAGAAATGGTAGGTCGCATGGTTGTGACATATATATGGTCATGCAGTTACCACAAAAAAAGAAAACGATGACCTCTTAAACCTAAACATAAATTCGATCCCTGTAAAACAACTGTAGAATTGGCCAAACTTCTGGAATTACCCTTGACCCAAATTTGTCATTCAAAGAGCACACTGAAGACGTATGCAGTAAATTAGCCAAAGTGACGTACGTAATCTCAAAAGTAGGTACGGTACTACCAAAACAAGATATAATGTACCTACGTTAACAGTACAGTAGTGGATTTCACCCTTGCAGAAATGCGCTGCGGTATTTAATTGAGTCGTCGTTGATCATGCAAAAAAAGGGGTCATCAGAAAAATATTTATACTCGTAATTGGAATGGACGTAACGAAAGTATTGACATTAATGTTCCACGGTTTAGAAAATTTAAAAAAAGATATTTGCAAATTGAATGTTGCTTCGTATATGTGTAAAATTGTTAGTAATATTGCTCCACACACGCTTCAGAAACCATCCAAGATTATTTTTTTTTTCGTTTCCGACTTTAGAAAGTCACTGAACCCAGAAAGGATACACTATAGGCCAGGGGTCCCCAACTCTTGGTTCGCCAGCAACATGTTGCTCATTCACTCGTTTTAGGTTGCTCACGAAAGTTCAGTAGTAGTAGTAGTAGTAGTAATAATAAGCCAAAAATAAGTTAATAAAACTAATTTTTTGGCCAAAATCATCTCAACGACTGCGTCAGCAAAATTGTGGTGACTCGCTACACTGGACTTTCCTAACCTAATCAGTGCGAGGGACTGCGAGACAACCCAGTGCTCGGAGTCGATCTCACGACCTCAGGATCAGCGGGCCAGCGTCTTAACCACAGGCCATCCATGGTAACCATTTTTATACCAACCTATTTTTCATGGAAGAATGAACAACTGGGTAAGCTGCCCGCCGCCTGCTTTCACCATGAATCGAACCCGGGGCCGGTGGATTCGTAATCAACGATGCTGACCACTACACCACTGAGGCGTGTATATATATATATGTGGGCATTGAGAAACTTATTTCCTGTTTTTGCATGTAACTGTGAGTACAAGTGATTGAACAAGAATATTGCCGACCTAAAGAAATGTGCATTGACTGCTTGACTAATGGCAAATGCAAGGTTCGACCACTTGTCAAAAGTCCCTCTCCAGAAACCATTCATTAGACGTTTTTTTTCCAACATTCACGACTCGGAATCTTATAACAATAATAAATTAACCCAAAATTACTAGCTGAAATTAAACCAAAAAAGTCTACATTTTTATTGGTTTATTTGTTTATGTACTCGTGCGTATCCCATAAGATATATGTACAGTATATATATATATATATATATATATATATATATACACACACACACACACATACACACACACACACACACACACACACACACACACACACACGGTGGGCCACGAAAAGATTACGGTCTTTCTTTTTTGTTAGTGAGCTGGAAATTAGACTTGGGAAAAAAAAATATATTGGTTGAAAACAGTAAAGTACTTTGTGGAAATGAAAATTTCACTAACTCTTCAGACATGGGTAATAAGACTATAAGAGTCATTTGAGTGCAAAGCAAAAAAGAAGTGTGTTGGTACTGTATGCAAAAATCAAAAGTGTGACGAGTGCAGAAGCTTGTTTGGGATTACTTTTGGGCAAGGTAAGCACTGTGCAGGAACACAATTTTGAGGTTACACAAACAATTTGAAGAAAATGGGACTGTGCTTGAATAAAAAGGCCCCTCCAACCATCAGTACGGACTCCTGACAATGTCGAAGCCATGGGCGCAAATTCCTATGGGACAGGGAGGATACATGTAGCCCTACATTTTGAAGGCCGGGGACAAAGTATCAATTGCAACCCCTACTATTTGGGACCTATAGGAACTCTTAGTAGGGTAGCGGTATTCCAAAGTAATAAGAGGAATTACAATACATGAATAAATATTAACATAATAATATATATAATAATAAAAAATAATATTATTATATTATATTATGTTATATTATATTATATATTATTTTTGTTTCGATATTTTAAATACGCGTACTAAAAGTCCATTAATTTTGATATCCAAATGTACCCCCTACTTTTTGATAGCGATTTGCGGCCATGGTCGAAGCATTTCATGTTGCAATGACAAAAGCCCAACGAAATCAACTCTGAAAAACGAGTCAGTAATTGGGAATTTCCAGAACATCCATTCTCCGAATGTTAAAAATGGACACGCATTTATTCTCCGATAAAATTCAAATTGGTCAGGCTTTATCAGTGGTACCACGAACAAACAGAATTTCCGATATTGGGGAACAGAAAACCCCCATGAAACAGGAATCACCCCTGTATGGTGAAAATGTGATGATCTGGTGTGTTCTCTCAATTTATGGAGTGATCGGTGCAAATTTTTTTTTTTTTCCACCAAAGTGATCCCTGAAACGTCTCCGCACTCGTCACACTTTTGAATTAGGCATAGAGTACGACCACTTTTCTTTTTTACTTCGCACTCAAACGACTCTTATAACCCACGTCTGAAGGGTAAGTGAAATTTTTATTTCCACACAGTACTTTACTGTTTTGAACTAATATATTTTTCCACTCCCAATTTCCAGCTCACCCGCAACAAAAGAAAAACCGAAAAACCGTCATCTTTTCATACCCCACTATATATATATATATATATATATATATATATATATATATATAATGTGTTTGTAATTGTGCGTGTAAATTTTCTTTATATTCGTAGAGAGCTTAAAAAAAATTTTAAAATTGTATTTTTAAGATACATTTATATGTAAATAAACTTCTTTTTATATGAGAGAGAAAATTCTCATTGAAATATAGTCTTGAAAATATTTTTAAAGTAAATTATATATAGTATATATGCAGTGTGTGTGTGTGTGTGTATATATGTGTGTGTGTGTAATAATAATAGTAATAAGAGTTGAGGAAGAAAGTATGTATTAATATTTGGTTTATCTGTTTCTATCATGTATTTAAATTTCGTAAACTCGTTTTATTCCGGTTTTGAAATATGTTTTGGTGTGTTTAGTAAATGGTTTCACCTTTGTGAATTACACACACACACACACACACACACACACATACACCACACACACACACACATATATATATAATATCACTGAATAGGGCCAAAGATTAGCACAGCGCTCAGGCCAAACTAATGTCTGGGATTCGAATCTCCGACCCAGTGTCTTTTATATATATATATATATAATATATATATATATATATGCGTTATCCGTTTACGCAATAAAAATGATGTAGAACACGTTTTTTCCCATATCTTAACATATCTTAACACTAAAAGAGGGGGCGGGGGGAATGTTATGATGTTAAAATTTAAGGTTTAGAAGTGAAGGCTTTCTAATTTTCACCCATTTTGAAGACCATCATAAAAGTGTAAATTAAGATTCTTACAGACCTGCACAGACGTCAAGATGAGAAAAATAACATTTTCTACATCAGAAATCTATTGAAAGTGTTATAAAAATTGTAATTAATAGCACATCTGTTATACAGTTAGATTATATATATATATATATAAATAAATAAAAGTGCTGCCAAGATGTGGGAAGCGAAATAGCATCTTTTATCTCCGGCTTTTCACGTGTATAGGCTTAAAAGTTAACTCAGTCAAGTTGTGTAGTATTTCGTACTATCTATCACCGCGATCGCGGTGATAGATCTGACCTTATCTGACCTGTTTGTGACCTTTCCCTACCTCGTCCTTGACTTTCGCGTATAACATCTTCGGTCCGAAAAGAAGAAAAAGGTTTTGGAATCAAATATTTATCACGAAAAGCGTCTTGGAGTAACCGTTGAGCGAATCTTGGGAAATTTTTCGCTAAGATTTCGCATTACCTAACCGACCGATTTAGTAATAATCTGCCATTCGGTCATTCCGTACCTAAGATGCCCGTCCTCGCTTTACCTTTCTTTAGAAAGTACTTTGCTCACTCGCTTACCCCGGGAATCGCGTGCTCTGGCAGGCCAAGTAATACTTTATCTTTTTGAAGGACCCACATTCGAAGTTGCGCTATTCTCCGGTGGTGTTTAGTGATGGGGAATTTGTGGTGGTAACGAAATAATTGTAATTTGATGTATGAAGAAAGTATTACCGTACTTACATTTTGAAGTTTGGGGCGGGGAGGGGGGTGCGGGGGCGATATAGTGGGCCTACATATTTTTTTAAGTTTCGCTCAGTACAAGAATTGATCATGGTGTTAGTTATATAGCTAGAACTAGGATCATATTTTGCGTGCAGTAATTTGAACGAGTTACTTATTTTTTTTTACCTCGGGATATAAATACGTCTTTTTAGTTTCTAAGTTTTAAATTATTTTTTAAATGACATTTCGTTCGGTTATAACACCCCCTCCCCCCTCCCCCCTCCCCAAGATGAAAGTATTTTCAGACGGAATATAAAATTTATACACACACACACACACACACACGTGGAAAAAACTAAATAAAATCGAATGTGTACGAAAGAGTTTTGAATTCTTGCTTCGTTCTACTCGTATAATCCTCCTGCCTTTAACTCTCTCTCTCTCTCTCTCTCTCTCTCTCTCCTCTCTCTCTCTCTCTCTCTCTCTCTCTCTCTGCAAATAATAATTCGTTCTTCCATAAAAAATTGGTAATTATTTTCGCCTTATTGCATTTTTATGTAAGTGTTGATAAATGATCGAGATCGTAATACGTATAATGCGATAAATAATACCCGTTATTATTATTAATGTTATAATGAATAATAATAGCTTTTATTACTGTTACAAAATGAAAATACTTTGGATTGTATTTATATATATGTATGCGAGACGCGTAATGACTGTAATTGTATGCATTCAATTATAGTTATCTCGCTTTTATACGTTGCAGCGGCTCGCTATCATAAAAATCACTAATATAAATAAATATAAATCAATGGAAAGTTTATGAATAAGTAAATAATAATAATAATAATTAATAATAATAATAATAATAAAATTATTTAAAAATATATTAATGTTTTTTAAATTGGGGAAAATTTATATACCATATACGGTACAGTAAGTGGCAGTAAAAAACTATTTTGTTGTTGTTGTTGTTTTAGGAATTAGTTTACGAAGATAACTTTTCATCTTTAACTATGGAAAACTATTATATATATATATATATATATATATATATATATATATATTATATAATAAAATTGGTGCTCTTCCAATATGTGCTCTACCTTAAAATTTACATTCCAATACGTGATCTACCTTAGATTATTCGGATTAGCAGCAGGTACGTTAGTTAGCCTTATAAGGCTAACTAACGAAAATATCACGACTTAACCTAACCAATCGTCAAGGGCGTATAGTTGACCTAACGATTGGTTAGGTTAAGTCATGATATTTTCGTTAGTTAGCCTTATAAGGCTAGTTTCACGGTAGAGCACGTATTGGAATATGGTAGATCACAGTTTCGCGGTAGAGCACATATTGGAAGAGCACTATAAAATTTCCCATGCAACAATGTCATGGTTTAGTAGCTACCTAGCTGTATACTTTATCTTCTACCTGGCGATGAAACATACGACTAGCTAATAGACATGACGAAACCTTCTATTAAAAAAGAATGTAATTTTCTTTTTTCTTTTATAGCAGAAGTGACACTTGATTCATTACGAATAAAATATTGCTTTTAAAAATAAAGCTTGAATTACTCCACAACGCATGCATTTGAAAGTGTGTGTGTGTGTGTTTTTTTGGATTATATAATATATATATATATATATATATATATATATATATATTATATATAATATATATATTATATAATATGGGTGAAAAAATGTTCCTTCATTGCACATTAATTGAGATTAATTATACATTGTAAGTGATTTTAAAGTTTATAATGACCAATAAATAATTTGAGAATGGCGACACCTCATTATGGGCTGTAAATAAAAATTAAGCGGGCCATTAACACTGATAAATATACGCTATTTGTAATGCGTTTATATACACTACTTTAGTTCAGGAGGAGATTCTCAAAAGAGGCCTAGAAAAATGAAAATGTAGAACACCCAGTATTCCAAAGGCTTGACTTCATATTCTATTAGAAGGAGGATGGCTTGGGGATATTATTATAGACCCTGTTGTACCAAAGAATTGGTGTATCACTAAAATTTTATGAGCATTTTTGTAAACCGAGGTAAGGTACGAGTAAATTTTTTTGTGAAATTTTCATAGCCAGTTCTGGGGTATTATGCTTTCTTTTAACTGTCATTGCTCCATCAAAAAGCAAAGCATCATATCTTCACCAAATTTAATACATACTAATAATACCATACTGAAACACAATACCAATTGATTATTTTCTCAAAAGATTTTTTTTTTTTTTTTTTTACAAAATATGTACCGCATGTTTTATGCAAATATTGTCAATGTTTGTTTTATTTGTTAATAATAATTTTGGAAAATGAAAAACAAACTTTTCTCCTCATATTTAAAACTAAAATTTCAATTTAGAAAAGAGATACTGAAAAATGAAATGAATATTTAAGTCAGAAATTGCGAAGTAAACGTACGGTATTGACTATTGATGCAAATAAACTTATTTTTAAGCTTTTGTTTTCGTAACTAGTTCTAGAAATGAATATGCGCAGAAAGCTGAAGATATATATATATTTGTTGTATTGATTAAAGATAGTAATATCGTCTTAGGATCTCATTAGCTACAATAAAATGCGTGATTATTATTATTTAAGAAAACGAATAAATGTAATTTGCCCCTAGCATAGTGATCTAAAATAATAAAGAATGTCAAACTTTAAACAAATGTATTCAGTTCGTTGTTTAATTATTTTTAGTGAATCAGAATCACTGCCATCAGTAACTTCTTGAATGTTTTCGCATAGTTCACCAGCCATTCAGACGCATGCTTCCGTACGTGCAAGAATATTGGTTTGGTACTGATGCAAATCAACCCGTTTGCGGGCTGACTTTTTACATCTGCGGAATGTAAGTTTCACGAGCCTCCCAGGAGTGGGTTCCTTTGACATTAAAAAGGGGGTTAAGCTGCCCGTCATCAATCTTCCATCCGTGACCCTCAGGAGATGGCATGTTCTGACGTGCCTCCAATGATCTTTTCCGGGTTGACGACTGAAAGTTGACCCTTTCCAGATGATGTTTTAAACTATTAGATGTAGGGAGAAGATTTCATTCCTTTATCCCTTTTGACAGAACATCCAGCAACGTGTGTTGTAGACTGAGGTGTCTACTTTCTTGGCATTATACGATGCAAAAAAAAGCTTCTCGCAATTCATCACAATATCTGCGGACAATTCGATACTTTCTCCGAGTTGGGACAAGGTTTTTTGGTAGTCTGCTGGCGCTCTTACCATTTTTAGGCACTTTTTCATTCCAATACCACAGAATAAACTTGTGCTATCACACCCAGCGAAAGCGTGCAATCCTGGAAGAGCAGAATTGGTCCAAGGCTACTTGCCATATCGTGGATAGGAATGTATCGAAGTTTATCTTTTGTTCCAGTGCGAAACCACAACTCGGGACAATGGAATTTGTTGTATAGATATATGCTTAATACTGCTACATCGGTGTCTGGGGACTGGATTATAACCGTTGGATGATCGTCAGAGGCATTAAGAGCGTGAAACATCATCCGAGTGTCGGCCTCTTCATAGTCACATTAAAGTTCCTCAGCAGGACGAACAGAGTCGTTCAACAGAATTACTGCATCCATTCCATTCTTGATTCCATCGGTCAGGATTACCTTCCTACCAGGTGGCAAACTACTAGGATCCTTTTCACACCACGTTTCACTTAGATATGCAGTAAGATTGGCTTTGATTTCTGAGTTAGTGGTATAATTTGACCCACTGTTTTGGTACAGGTGTGTTGTCTTCACATATTTTTCAGCATAGCAAAATCATTTCTTTCCGTTGCCGCTTCTAGGATTGTATTGCAAGCTGAGAATGTTGCAACTGACAAGAGCTTTCTGACTCTTTTGAGTAACCTTCTGGCAAAAATACACAATGACCAGTCCGTGTTTGGTACGAGTGACCTTGAAGATCTTGGTATTGTGAATTCATCCTCTTCTACTTTCGTCATTCATCGGAACTGGAGATGGGGTTATGGATCGCTTAGCGAATTCCAGGTTGCGTGAGCTTTGCGTATTTGGCATCACATTTTCTGTGTCGAACATTGCATAGATAGCTTGATGATATTCTTTAAATCTTGTCTTAAGCTTGTGTACTCTTCATCTTTGGTTTTGTAGCCTCGATACATTTTGATATGCCAGTTTCATATGATCTGCTTAGTTTCATTGATGTCTGCTTAACACATTAAAACACTTATTCCAGTCTGTTCACTTTGTTCGTTCTCGGGCAAGAGATTTAAAAGCGGCCTCCTCGTCACATTCATCAGTGTCCATTTTTATCCGTAATATTTAAATAAATATATTAATTTACTGTATGTGCTCCCATTTGACACTGTAGTATATGTAATACAAAACCTCTTGTACAAAATTATCTGTACCACAATTCTTCAGTAAAACAGGGCTGAAATAGTTCCTAAGACACCTCGGAAGCGTATCCAAGTGTCAAACCTTTTGAATACAGGGTGTGCTACGTCAGCTTTTTTTCTTGCCTCTCCAGGGCGAATAATCTTTTATGCAAGAGAACTCATAAAATTATCTGAATGTCATGTCATCAATATCAGTGTGTCCTGTGTGTGTGAATTGGGGGTGGAAATTTTTAATAAAATTTTTATATATATATACAGTATATACTTTAAAGTTTGGCTATCCTGCCGAAGGTTCGTTTCCTCTTGAAGATGAAGGGTATAGAAACGTTGCCGAAGGCCACGCCTTTTGAGAGTTCGTGTGTGCGTGTGTTGAGCGTCGGTATATGGCGTTATGAGCTTCACGGAAGGGCGCTCATGTTGTAAAGTTTTCGAAAGCGTCAAGTGAACATTTAACACACACACACCACCACACACACACACACACACACACACCTCTCTCTCTCTCTCTCTCTCTCTCCTCTCTCTCTCTCTCTCTCTCTCTCTCTCTCTCTCTCTCTCTCTCTCTCTCTCTCTCTCTCTCTCTCTTCTCTCTCTCTCTCTCTCTCTCTCTCTCTCTTAGCATCAGAATACCAGGATATCGTTGCTATCACCGAGTCCCTGGATTCATACTGATCGTAGGGACTACGTTGGGGAGTTCGAAATTCCCGGGTATAGAATGTTTCGCAAAGACCGCACCCGTGGGGAGGGGGTGGGGTACTAATATACGTCAGAGACACGTTGAGTCCGGTTGACTGCCAGTTCCGGTCGGAACGGGAGCTGCTTGGCGTCGATCTGAACGTGGGAGGGACGAACTATAGGTTAATCTTGGTGTACAGACCTCCGCATCTCCTCCTCGAGGAGGATACAGCCCTGTACACCGAACTCAGTAGCCTGCTAGGGGATAGGGTGTGTGTAGTTTTAGGAGACTTCAACTGTCGCGGCATAAAGTGGGAAAACAGGACTGCCGATGCTGAAGGGAGGAGGCTAGTTGACTTTGCTGATGAGAACTTCCTCACTCAGTGGGTCAACGAGCCTACACGAGGCGAAAGCGTTCTAGACTTAGTATTCACAACCGAAGACAACCTCGTCACTGGCCTCACCGTTGATGAATCGTTGGGCGGGAGTGATCACGGTATTATTAGGTTCCGTGTGTGCGTCCCTCGGGTGAAGCGTAGTAACTCGAGAGGCAGTAAGCTCGATCTCCGGCGGGCGAACTTTGTTAGCCTCAGGGATAGCGTAGCAGAGATGGGGTTAGAGGTTGGCGGCGATGTTGAGGGAGTGTGGAGTGCATTCCGGGATGAGTTTATGGCCTGCAGTCTGCTGCCATACCCTCAAAACTGGTCACCCCTGCTTCAACGCAGCCTAAGTGGTTTCAATCGTGGCATCGCTTCGGCTATCCGAAATAGGAAAGTAGTGTATAGGAGGGCGAAGGCCAATCGTTCCCACGAGAACACTGAAGCGTATGTCCGCCTGTGTAGGGAAGTGAAGGCGAAGGTTAGGCTAGCGAAACGTAACGAAGAACTACGGGTGGCAAGCTCTGCAAGAGGAACCCTAAGGAGTTCTCATTATGTTAATAGTAGAAAGCCTATTAGAAGCATGATAGGTCCTTTAAAGGACGGAAGCGGCGTTCTGCGGACCTCCGACGCGGACATCGCTAAGGTGCTTAATGAGTACTTTGCGGGAGTGTTCACCAGGGAGGATACCCGCGTCATCCCCGAGCCAGCTGTGAGGACGAAGGTGCTGACCTGGATAGTGTTAGATGTACCGCGACAGTCGTTGCTCATAGAATAGACAAACTGAGCGCGTTTAAGGCTCCTGGGCCAGACCAGTTTCTCCCCAGTGTTTTGCGAGAAGTGCGCGACCAGGTGGCTCCCCACCTGGCTACAGTCTTCAACAAATCGTTGGAGATGGGCCAGGTGCCTGGTGACTGGAGAGAGGCCAACGTGACCCCTATCTTTAAGAAAGGGGATCACGAAAGTCCAGGGAACTATCGTCCTATTAGTCTCACTTCAGTTGTAGGTAAATTATTAGAAAGGATAATAGCTGATAGAATCGTTGACCATTTGGATTCCTACAAGCTGCTTGGGGACTCCCAACATGGGTTTAGACGGCATAGGTCGTGTCTCACCAACTTGCTCGAGTTTTTCCACGTCATGTTGAGTGAGTACGATAAGAGTAGGGCGATTGATATACTTTATCTCGACTTTCAGAAAGCCTTTGATAAGGTACCTCACCGCCGGCTAATGGCGAAAGTGCGCGCGCTGGGTATCGGTGGGGAAATAGGTAGGTGGATTGAAAACTGGCTAAGGAATAGGCGGCAGAGGGTGGTAATTAAAGGGGCTAGTTCGGGTTGGGCCTCGGTCACTAGTGGGGTTCCTCAGGGTTCCGTTTTGGGGCCACTGTGTTTACCATTTACATAAATGATATCGACGGTGGCATCGTCAGTCGGATCGCCAAATTCGCTGATGACACCAAGCTTGGGGCCAATGTTGGGACGCCCGAAGCGATCGAGGAACTGCGTGCGGACCTAGGTAGGATAGGAGAGTGGTCCGAAAAATGGCAAATGCCGTTTAACTTGGGTAAATGCAAAGTGATGCACATTGGCTACGCCAATCCCAAGTCGGACTACTCGATGTTGGGCAGTAATATCGAGGTGACTGATTTAGAAAAGGACTTGGGTGTGCTAATTAGCAGCGACCTTAAGTTTACGAAACAGTGTGTAGAGATGGAAAAGAAAGCCCAGAAACTATTGGGTTATATCAGGAGGCAATTTCAGTTTCGGAACAAGGAGATTGTGCTCTCACTGTACAATTCCCTTGTTCGGCCGTACCTGGAGTATGCTGTGCAGTTCTGGTCGCCCACCCTCAGGAAAGATATTGAGAGGCTGGAGCGATTGCAGGCGAGGGCCACAAAGTTAATCCCTTCGGTTAGGCATATGGGCTACAATCGACGGTTACGCCCTGAACTTGTTTTCGCTTGAAACTCGGAGGCTGCGCGGTCAACTGATCGAGGTTTTCAAGCTCTTACGAGGGTTCAACGATGTCGATTTTAGAAGTATGTTTAGTTTTAAATGATAACCCAACTCGCAACAATGGTTGGAAGTTGGATTTGAAACGGTTTAGGACTAGTGTGTGTGGGAATTACGTTACGTATAAGATCTGTGACACATGGAACAGGTTACCTTCGGAAGTTGTGACAGTTCTCTCTGTGGATCAGTTCAAGAAAAGGTTAGACGAAATCTTGCACACTATTTGAGTGTGTAAAGACATTTAGGACCTCAGTCTGCGGAAATTTCTTTTCCTGTAAAATAGTTGATATCTGGAACCAACTTCCCTCAGAGGATGTTTCCAGTCAAAGTGTAAATCTGTTTAAAAATAGGCTAGGCAAAGTACAGAACACACTCATAGTTTAAGATTAAAATCTCAGAAAACTCTGCAGGAGTTCGCTTGCTCGGTGTCTCTGTGAGCAAGCTAAATATAGAGCTATTTATATATTCTCCACTTTCCTGTAAAATTTCCTTGGCTACTTTTCCAGGGTCAAGGTATTTTCTTCAACCTTTTTCCGTACCTGCCTCTGGCAGGGAGGGAGCGGAGGGTGGGGAGAGAGCCTTCTACTTTTCTATCCAGTTTTCTACTACTGCTAGGATAGTTGAAAGAAAAATAAACTTGTAATAACAGGAACAGTTCCTCGGTGGATCAGTTCAAGAAAAGGTTAGACCAAATCTTGCACACTATTTGAGTGTGTAGAAAATTTTCCCTGGCACCCGTTGCCATTGGTACCTCCTCGGTATGGGCCGCAAGGCCTTTGAGGTACTTCTTTTCCTTGTAACTCCTTGTAACTCTCTCTCTCTCTCTCTCTCTCTCTCTCTCTCTCTCTGTTTGTGTGTATATATATATATATAATCTAAAACCGCACTTGGTTTGAACATGCTATTTTTATTTTGAAAATTGTTTTCTAGAAGTAATTTTTTAATTATTTATATATTGTAATTAAAATTTGTATACTTTTATGCGCAGAAATTTTTACGACTCTTCATTTTTTCTCGCATTTGTCGTAAAAAAGTTGGAAAATTTCCTCATAAAATAATAATAATTATTATTATTTATAATATCGTGAATACCAACGCATTTTGCCAACATTTAAAGACTGCAGTCTCGCCCGCGTGTCCCGCAAATATATGCGGGTTTTTAAGTTGCCAGCTTCCAGTTACGCGAAGACGGGAAGCTTTGCAAAGATCCTCGAATGCAATGAACTTTTTCGAAGGATTTTGTTGAAAAAAATATTTGTGTAACGCTATGTAAAAGATATTGAGGGTCATGAAACACACACACTGCGTATGTCCGTATAACCGAGGTACCGACTTTTTTAAATCCATATATCGAAGACTCGTTAATCAAACTTAACGTAACCTAACTTAGCCATCGAACCGAGAAGGAGAAGGGCGTGGTAAGTGTTTCGGATGCAATTGAAGGCTCGAAGTTTTTTTTTTTAAATTAGTAAATAGTAAGGTACTCGCTAATCTAACCTAACCAAACTTTAGCTAATTTAACGTAGCGTAACCTAACCTAATCAGGATCAACGTATATTTTCTGACATTAAAAATATTTTAGGTTTTTTATATAAATTTTCGATGTTCCCACGTACCAAAAGCGTTCTCACAAAAAATTACCCCACTTCAATTATCACGTGAATTATCACGCACGCAACCTCACTTATGCCCAGTTACCTACGCGCGCGCGCGCGCACCTTTTTTATGTGGTGGGGGTTCAATTATGTCGATTGCAAAACGCGCATTATATTAAATAATGCATATTTTGCTTCAATATATAAAGTAGTTGTAATTCCGGCGTTTTTGTGCGCCGAGCTTCATACGAATACGCGCGGGTGTTAAAATAGTGCAGTAAGGTAACCACTCAATTCTACGGGATATTTTCTTTTACCTTCGTGATTACCGCATGAAGGAAAAGCTTTTTAGTTCACAAAACAAAATAAATCGCTCTTTAAAGTAACGCGACAACCGTTAATGAGAGTATTTGAGGTAAACAAATTGTTTACATTGACGACAAAAACTGTTGTTGGGTCGCTATCTTTTCAGTTTGCTTAATTGTTTTCTGTCGACCTTCGGTAGGCGAACAAAAATCGTGATTTGGTTTTGAAAATTTTCCCTAATAAACCACATTTCCCCGAACACCACCACTATCACCACTATCACCACTATCACCACCAACACCGTTTTGCCACGCTACATTTGTAGCACTTTTTAAACCTTTTTATTCTTCGAATAAAGTTGAAATAATTTAATTCAAATCCGAGTAGAAAATCACACGACTTGGGTTTCGTTATAACTGAAACTGTATTGAATCTCTCTCTACGTGTCTCGCGTGTCTCGCATTCAAAATTTCCCGTAACGCGGAAATTTGCGTCCGAAGAGAGAGAGAGAGAGAGAGAGCGTGTTAAGCGAATGCGCGTTATACGAATACTTAATGTTATGGGAAATCCCCCTTTCATCCCAGAATATAAATACGGGTGAGGTAGATAGTGATACGGCACTGTACTCGCCACTGCGCCGATGCTGTCATCACGCCTCCGAGGCTGGGTGTCGCTGGTACAGTGGCTCGTACCACGCTACTGTTGCGGGGGATGGCGTTGTAGATTCCTCCATCATTTCTTCTGCGATCGTGGGGAAGAAACGCCCGATGGAGGTAGTAGAGATAGTGGAAGTGGCGGCGGCGGCGGTGGTGGTTGTGGGGCCTCGCGGGACTAGCGTGAAGGAAGCGGTGATGGTTGACTGCTTAACAAAACGTTGTTTCTCCTTGTAGAGGTCACTGTACAATTTCAGTTTGGAAGAGGCATCGAGAGAATCTTGGTAACTTCGTTACAAATTTGGGTCAATTTGGACATCGGAATCTTTTATCGCATTAGCTTTTTCAGAAGGTCCGATAACACCTTTAGAATCAACTGTGGAGAAGGTTCACCGATATCTTCACTTTCCTCCGTGTAGAGTGAGTGTGTGGACGCTGGGTGATTTGCTTTGAAAAGTTCCACACCCGTATTTCGGATAACTGATCAGCGTTATCTGAAATACGGGTCACGCATTTTTAAGCGCATTATATCGAAACCGAACTATCTGAGACCGCGTTATAAAAGGGTTTACTGTATATAACTACGTTATTCCGGTGTCGCACCTCTTATGCTGTAATATCCGTCTTACAAACTGATTGGTGTAGATTAAAAAGTCTTAACGTTTAATGTGTGACCATTTTGTGTTTGTGTTTGGCGCATTTTGCTTGCGGAGAAAATTGAATAATTTTCGCCAATTATTGATACTTGGTAGATAAAATCCGTAGAATGTTTTGCATAGCTTTGACCCCTCGTAATTAGTTTTAATATTTTATAAAACTACTCTCACCCACCAAACCCAATTCTGTTTAGATGGAACTTGACCGTTTCGACCCCCAAAAAATTTTGTGGAGTCCTTTTCACATTTGAGTTATGAAATTTTTTTTTCTGATTGATCATTTTTTTTGTTTGTTCCCACTCAATGTCATTTTCCCATTTCAGTCTTCGTCCAAAAATGAGAGAATAATATTATGACGGGTGGAAATTCTCAAATTGATTCATTCCCTGTACGATTTCCCACTTAGATTTCTCGTAGAAAATAACCTCGAGGGGTGTAATCCTGTCACAGCCCTATTTTTAATTATTTTACAAATTAAGAACTCCCGTTTTAAGCACTCCCACTTTTAAACCACCGAGAATGGAATTGGGAGTGCCATAAATTGACAAGTAATAATTCTATTATGGATGATGATGATGATGAAGTTAAAGTTTATTGGCAGAAGGTAAATTATTATTAATAATTATTATTAATTATTATTAATTGCTTTTTGTTTAAAATTTTCGTTAGTTACAGTTAAGTTGAATTAGATAAATTATTGAAAATTTTAATGTATTTGTACGTGAACAGGTGAACACTGAACAGGGTTATAATAAAAAAAGTCAGTCAGGAGAGCCGGAAACTGGCACAGCGCTCAGGTCAAACTAATGCAGCCCATTGTGCCAACTTCAGTAATATTATTATTAATATTGCCAGCAACATAAGGAATCGAACTCCCGATCTCAATGTTTTAACTTCAGTACTCACTAATGAGCTACAGACGTCGGCATGTGAACACCGTAGATCTGACAATGACGCGTCAATTGAATAAACAATGTGTTTCAAATTCGCGCGTAGACGTTTTAAAATTAGCGCAAAGTCATAAATTTGAAGGCTTTAACTCGTTTATAACTACGAGATGATTAGATTTTATCTTTCTTTCGAGCGATCCTTCGCGCAGCTCGTAAATACATATATAAATAATAATAGTCTAAAGGTAAAACGTTTCTCTGCCAATATTTATTCGAAAGATAAAGGAAGTGTTCGGATCAACTACTAAAAAAATCCCGGAACATTCCTTACTCTTCAAGAATTTTTAAAACATTTCCAGGTTTTCAAGGTTAATAAGACCTCTGTCACTTGGAACTGTTGAATTTCAGTTAATTCTAAGGATTGAAAATTTTGATCACGGCTTTTTTATAATGCCAAAATTTAGATAGATACTTTGTTACATATTTATGATTGAATTTGATGGATTTATGCTACTAAAATAGAATCTGAATATGTCAACGTTGGTTGTTAGATAATGTGCTCTTCAATCATTACTTTAGTATGTATTAATGTATTTTTAAACAATAAGAGGATTTTAGACCTTATGAGTTGACACATTCACTCTGTTTATCATTAGAATTATTAGTTTCTTATTATTACTACTAATATTTAAATTCTCTTAATTAATTATTAAATTAGAAATGAATATGATATTTTCTCCATTATCGGGTGGTGGTAATGTTTCCGCGGGATTCGTATATACTGTATTTCCCCACTGACGAGGGTGGAGCGAAAGATATCTCTCTACTATTTTGTTTCTCCACCATGTAACAAGATCTCCGAGGGGTTTTCTCTCTGAGTAACGACTCGGTTTTTTATTCTACTAATTTCAATCGCGCTAAAACTTCTAATTCATCGTAGCAGTCCGCGATGTTAAAATGTGGACTCGCGTTCATGATCAATTGATGAATCTCTATTCAAATCTGAATTTAACTTTTTAAGATCCTCTTCCTCCATTAACTGTACTACCCATTCCCTTAAGATGCCTACATCAACTTTTTGAAACTATCTTGAATCGAGGGTCCAAGAAGGTTGAAACGGATACTATTTCGTTATTCAAAAAGATGTCTAACCCTTCTTCCACTGACGTATATAACCCTTCATTCAATGGCAAAGATACCAGCATAATTATCTTCGCTACGAGTAGAAGTACTAACCAAGACCTCGTCTAATAATAACAACTTCAAAGTAAACTATTGCTGGGATGATATCCGCGGTTGTTGATTCCCTTTTGCTACATTCCTTCGTAATATTCTCAAATGGTTTTAATACACGCGCAATTTTTTCAATATGTTTCGCCGGTAAGGGCTCAAGCTTTAGATAGTTGTGGTATCATCTTCGTAAGTAGCAATAGACATTTTTGTTCTAACATTCTTTCCAACCACGTAGTAAGAACTATTTCATCGTGTTAGATATGGCTCCTGTAAAGTATCCAGTTTTGTCATTTGCTGATGATGAGTGGTGGCATGACTGTCAGGCGGTACTCGTGCGTATTTAAAGAATATCCTTAAACAGATTTTCACGTTAAAATCGAATCTGCAGTACAGAGTTGCGACGTATGTATAAAACTAGAATGCGATTGAAGTCCATTTTCTCGGATACTCACCAGCAGTTTAGAACATTATCTCTAACAGTGGCGCGAATTTTATTCATTGAAAAAGAGTCGACTGAATGAATTACAAACATTTAAATATATTACAACATTAAGAAGCTATAACAAATCTTACGAGGATTTAAGGAAGCACTAATTATTACAAAAATCAGAAACTATGGCGTACATTCAAAATCTGTCGCAAAACTTCAATAACCCAGTAAGAGCCCAGTAAAGCTTAAAGCTTAAGGGCCAAATTAAATAAAATAAATAGTCCCGCTTCACAATTATTTATGTCATTGTAAAACCAATGTATTTATTTTATTAGTAATAAAGGTTATTCAATTCAATTCAAAAAACCTCAAAATGTTCCTCAACGTATATAGTTCAACGCACAGACTGGGGGTATTGAGTCAACCAGCAATTAATTAAGGGGCAACACGTAGGATGTTTATAAATTGAGGCATGAAAAGTCTCCATCTTATAATTAGCATTAAGTGCTTTGTCTTCCCAATACGCATATATTCGATATCTTCGCTGAATATTAGGTTTGTAAATTGATATTCAGGCGAATATTCGATATTCGATGAATCCCTCACACACACACACACACACACACACACACACCTTGGTTTGCTTCCGCCCGAATTGTTCATTCTGATGAAGGTCAAGCTTGTCACTCCACCTTAGACCGACAGTTTTGAAATCCGAACCACTCCCCACCACGGGCGGTCAGAATTACAAAGTCCTCGTCCGGACTCGATCTCACGACCTCCCGATCAGCAACCCAGCTTTTTAACCACTAGGTTAAGAAAACCTAGGGTATCCATTTATCTACCAACCAATTTTTGTGTGGAAGGATGAAGAGCTGGGTTTTGTTGTGCGCCACCTGCCTTCATCGGGTTTCGAACCCGGGGCCGGTGGATTTGTAGTCAACTATGCTAACTACTACACCACCGAGGCGCATATACTGTATATTACACCCTTGTTAAATTTAATAATGTAAAAATGTTTGCTTGTATATTACTCTGCATTTGCTAGTTATCAAGGATTATGGTATTAATTTCGTAGATTTAGTTGATTGTGTTTTATTAAATTATAAGTAACTCGATTCCTACAGCTTTTAGCTTAGTATTTTGTGAGATCCAAGGATCCATTCAGTGGAAGTCTACTTTTTAGCCAGATTAGCCTAGTTAGGCCCCAAGTAGTTCATACGACTGGAAAGATATCCTGGCCTCCAAAATTGTAAAATTATAAACATAATTGAAGGATAAGTATTTAAGATGTCTTACGACTGTGACTGTAAGATTTTGTAAGAAGAAAATTGGGAAAAAGGATAATGCTATAGTTTGCGAAGAGTTGAAGATTTGGTATCACGTAGCTTGCGCCAAAATTACAGAACAAGTGTACGGAGGTATTGAAGTCTCCCAATATTCTGTAGTTTCGTGGGAACTGTTTAGATGCGGTTAAGGATATGCTTAGGGCAAGGCCTAATAAAGCTGCAGGTACAGAGTCAAATAGTCCTAAGTTTGTTTGCTCTGCAAGGGATAGTGTAGGTACTAGGTACAGAGTCAAATAGTCCTAAGTTTGTTTGCTCTGCAAGGGATAGTGTAGGTACTAGGTACAGAGGTTAATATAAAAATTGGCCTAGAAATTTAGCCAAATATAGGAAATACTGTACTAATGCAAGTTCTAGTGAGGTTAAATCCTACTACTGACAGTGTAGCAGTAGGCGTAGGTTCTAAGGTTAATGCGGTCAGGCTTGAAATCTAACCAAAGGCCGAAAACAGTAATTCTAGTGACAAAGATACGGGTCCCAGTAAAGTTAGTTTTGATGAATGGCACAAAGTTAAATGCCAGGCAGGGAATAGGATTAATGTTAGAGAAAGGAGATTATGTGGTAGCACTTAATAGCATAATTGGTAGTTTAAATGGGAACAGATTGAGAGTTTACCATGGCTGGAATGAGAACAGTTTTACAAGTAGGATTTTAGCCGTAAATAATAGTGAAACATTTTTGTAGTGAAAGAGTAATCGAATTTATTGATTTATGAGATGATTTTAAGAAGGATTTTCACCGTAAGGAGGAATTGCATTGGAGTAGGAAAGGGACTACTTTAAATGTCAGCTTTGTGGAAGATAGGCGAGGTTTTTGGGGTTTGAGAAATTAAATTAACAGAGGACATAACATAAATCATGAGGGTGTATCTAAAGTGAGCAATACTGTTTTGGCGTTAAAAAGGCAAATTATGATAGGAATAGGCATATTAGTAATCAAATCAACAGTAAAAAACGGTTACAAATAATTGAAAAACCGGTCCGAACCAGTTTCGACCATTTCTTTTGAAACCCATTTCTGACCGATCCACTCGCATGCGTGTTTATCGAAAGAGAACCACGACTCTGCTTGGTACCAGTTTTTTTTTTACCTCGGTTCATTTTAATTTCAAAATTGCTAGTTTGAAATGTAGAATTATTCGAGCTTTGAGAATCTCCTCCGATTGGTTGTCATTTCATGGGGAGTTGAAATATTTTAAATATGATATTTTCCTTTTAAATCTTATCCATCGAACTTGTCATCATTTTTTGAATGATGTTTATCAACCAAGCAATTGTCACTACGGTCCCTAAGCATAAGGTTTACCGTATGTTAAGTTGCCATTTTTTGGGCTCTTCTAAATTAGTTAGTATAGTTAAGAATTTACTTAATAGATAGATCTTTTCCTTATTGTCAATTTGTTTTTCTTAGTTTGAATAATAGACTTTTCACATTTTTCAACCATAAAAAGAGACTCCCCATTTCTTTAAGATCCTCCGTTGTTTATTCGTTGACGCGTGCGAGTTGCGATGCTCGCTACGAAGGACAAACATGCCTACAATTGTCAGCTATACGTAATCATTCTGTTAATTGTAATCACCCATTTAATATTAATAATTTTTCTGTTTTGTCATCCTCCGTTAATGTTCTTGATTTAAGAGTATTGGAATCTATGTACAGTGAACAACTCCGTCCGTCCCTTAATGATTTGACTACTTCCTTAAAATTAAATATTGTATAAACCAACCAACTTCTTGTCTGGAGTGAAATTTATTTAGTTTGTCTTTTCTTCTACTCCTCCTCCTCCTCCTCCTCCTCCAAGGTGAGTTTCGCTCCGTTTGTGACGTTTATTTTATAACTTGGTTTGGATTTGTTTTATTGATTTTATGTAATTATCTACACACTCGTTTTTTGATTTGCTGATGATGAATCTAGCTAGATTCGAAACGTCTTATTGGAATAAATGTTTTGTACAATCGTCTTGGTCTTGGTACGCATGGATATTTTTTACTGATTATTTAGAGTCGAGGGCTGTTATGTAAATTCCTGTGGAAGCTGATACAGAGATTGCCAAACATTATAGATACTGTAGACTGTTTACACACACACACACACACACACGCCTAATATATACACACACACACACCTAATATATACACACACACACACACCTAATATACACACACACACACACCTAATACACACACGAGGCGTCGCGAGTACGAGGGGCGAACTTGCCAAGCCAGTTTTAAGATAGACGCGTTTAAACTTTAACTATTGTGTACGAGGGAAATGCGTACATTGAAAATACCTACATTTTGAGCGTACGAGGAAGGTATTTTGCTATACTAAGTTGTCTGTGGATAGGGCATTAGGGCAGGGTTGAACTATTCATTCGTGCAACAATCGCAAAATTACCAATGTGGCGAGTTCGCCCCTCGTACTCGCGACGCCTCATATACTGTGTACGAAGAAGGAATTTTGAAGAATTTGGAACTGGTCTTTAGGTAGTGTGTTACCCGTTCAGAACAGAATTTTCCACAAATCTACCAACCAACCGAATCGGCTACACAAAATATAA
>JAJOZX010011190.1:27500-127796 GCA_023014485.1 Bathynomus jamesi
AATGAGTGAGAAGGGCCAGAAACTGGTACACGCTCAGGCTAACTACTCTTGCCGATTGCCCTAACTCACGGATTAATTATTATTACCAGCATTATCGAGATTCGAATCTCCGACCTCACCGATTTCGCTTCACTTTTAGGAAACGCTATTGCCACAGTCGCTGACCAACGCGTGTTGGTTAAGTTTCATATCATACATTAACGGACGTATATTTATGAATTTACGGAAAAACTGCGTGATTCAGTTAATTTCAACATGGATTCAACAACATAAAACAAAGTAGAAAATTCGATCGAGTCCACTAATTCCAAAAATGTGATTGTTTCGTATACTTTATTAAAGCATAATTTACATCCTATGAACAGAGTTGTTCTTTCATTCACAAAACTAATATCTCTCTCTCTCTCTCTCTCTCTCTCTCTCTCTCTCTCTCTCTCTCTCTCTCTCTCTCTCTCTCTCTCTCTCTCTCTCTTGGTGTACAGACCTCCGCATCTCCTCCTCAAGGAGGATACAGCCCTGTACACCGAACTCAGTAGCCTGCTGGGGGATAGGGTGTGTGTAGTTTTAGGAGACTTCAACTGTCGCGGCATAAAGTGGGAAAACAGGACTGCCGATGCTGAAGGGAGGAGGCTAGTTGACTTTGCTGATGAGAACTTCCTCACTCAGTGGGTCAACGAGCCTACACGAGGCGAAAGCGTTCTAGACTTAGTGTTCACGACCGAAGACAACCGCGTCACTGGCCTCACCGTTGACGAATCGTTGGGCGGGAGTGATCACAGTCTTATTAGGTTCCGTGTGTGCGTCCCTCGGGTGAAGCGTAGTAACTCGAGAGGCAGTAAGCTCGATCTCCGGCGGGCGAACTTTGTTAGCCTCAGGGATAGCGTAGGAGATATGGGGTTAGAGGTCGGCGGCGATGTTGAGGGAGTGTGGAGTGCATTCCGGGACGAGTTTATGGTGCTGCAGTCTGCTGCCATACCCTCAAAACCGGTCACCCCTGCTTCAACGCAGCCTAAGTGGTTCAATCGTGACATCGCTTCGGCTATCCGAAATACGAAAGTAGCGTATAGGAGGGCGAAGGCCAATCGTTCCCATGAGAACACTTTAGCGTATGTCCGCCTGTGTAGGGAAGTGAAGGCGAAGGTTAGGCTAGCGAAACGTAACGAAGAACTACGGGTGGCAAGCCTCTGCAAGGGAAACCCTAAGGAGTTCTTCAGTTATGTTAATAGTAGAAAGCCCATTAGAAGCATGATAGTCCCGTTAAAGGATTCCAAAGGCGCGATGCGGACCTCGGACGCGGACATCGCCAATGTGCTTAATGAGTACTTTGCGGGAGTGTTCACCAGGGAGGACACCCGCATCATCCCCGAGCCAGGTGTGAGGCAGGAAGGTGCTGGCCTGGATAATGTTCGATGTACCGCGACAGTCGTTGCCGATAGAATAGACGAACTGAGCGCGTTTAAGGCTCCTGGGCCAGACCAGTTTCTCCCCAGTGTGTTGCGGGAGGTGCGCGACCAGGTGGCTCCCCACCTGGCTACAGTCTTCAACAAATCGTTGGAGACGGGTCAGATGCCTGGTGACTGGAGGGAAGCCAACGTGACCCCTATCTTTAAGAAAGGGGATCACGAAAGTCCAGGGAACTATCGTCCCATTAGTCTCACTTCAGTTGTAGGTAAATTATTAGAGGGGATAATAGCGGATAGGATCGTTGACCATTTGGATTCCTACAAGCTGCTTGGGGACTCCCAACATGGGTTTAGACGGCATAGGTCGTGTCTCACCAACTTGCTCGAGTTTTTCCACGTCATGTTGGGTGAGTACGATAAGAGTAGGGCGATTGATATACTTTATCTCGACTTTCAGAAAGCCTTTGATAAGGTACCTCACCGCCGGCTAATGGCGAAAATGCGCGCGCTGGGTATCGGTGGGGAAATAGGTAGGTGGATTGAAAACTGGCTGAAGAATAGGCGGCAGAGGGTTGTAATTAAAGGTGCTAGTTCGGGTTGGGCCTCGGTCACTAGTGGGGTTCCTCAGGGTTCCGTTTTGGGGCCGCTGTTGTTTATCATTTACATAAATGATATCGACGGTGGCATCGTCAGTCGGATCGCCAAATTCGCTGATGACACCAAGCTTGGGGCCAATGTTGGGACGCCCGAAGCGATCGAGGAACTGCGTGCGGACCTAGGTAGGATAGGAGAGTGGTCCGAAAAATGGCAAATGCCGTTTAACTTGGGTAAATGCAAAGTGATGCACATTGGCTACGCCAATCCCAAGTCGGACTACTCGATGTTGGGTAGTAATATCGAGGTGACTGATTTAGAAAAGGACTTGGGTGTGCTAATTAGCAGCGACCTTAAGTTTACAAAACAGTGTGTAGAGGTGGAAAAGAAAGCCCAGAAACTATTGGGTTATATCAGGAGGCAATTTCAGTTTCGGAACAAGGAGATTGTGCTCTCACTGTACAATTCCCTTGTTCGGCCGCACCTGGAGTATGCTGTGCAGTTCTGGTCGCCCACCCTCAGGAAAGATATTGTGAGGCTGGAGCGAGTGCAGGCGAGGGCCACAAAGTTAATCCCTTCCGTTAGGCATATGGGCTACAATCGACGGTTACGCGCCCTGAACTTGTTTTCGCTTGAAACTCGGAGGCTGCGCGGTCAACTGATCGAGGTTTTCAAGCTCTTACGAGGGTTCAACGATGTCGATTTTAGAAGTATGTTTAGTTTAAATGATAACCCAACTCGCAACAATGGTTGGAAGTTGGCTTTGAAACGGTTTAGGACTAGTGTGTGTGGGAATTACTTTACGTATAAGATCTGTGACACATGGAACAGGTTACCTTCGGAAGTTGTGAACAGTTCCTCTGTGGATCAGTTCAGAAAAGGTTAGACGAAATCTTGCACACTATTTGAGAGTGTAAAGACATTTAGGACCTCAGTCTGCGGAAATTTCTTTTCCTATAAAATAGTTAATATCTGGAACCAACTTCCCTCAGAGGTTGTTTCCAGTCAAAGTGTAAATCTTTTAAAAATAGGCTAGACAAAGTACTGAACACACTCATAGTTTAAGATTAAAACCTCAGAAAACTCTGCAGGAGTTCGCTTGCTCGGTGTCTCTGTGAGCAAGCTAAATATAGAGCTATTTATATATTCTCCACTTTCCTGTAAAATTTCCTTGGCTACTTTTCAAGGGTCAAGGTATTTTCTTCAACCTTTTTCCGTACCTGCCTCTGGCAGGGAGGGAGCGGAGGGTGGGGAGAGAGCCTTCTACTTTTCTATCCAGTTTTCTACTACTGCTAGGATAGTTGAAAGAAAAATAATAACAGGAACCTCCCAGAGTGGACCGGAAGGTCTTTGAGGCTTCCTCTTGTCCTTGTAACTCCTTGTAACTCTCTCTGAAGGGATCATCACCGAGATCATGTCTCTTGCGGATGGTCTGAAACTTAAGACAGACACGGGAATGTTGATGGGTATTTTACCGCGGATGAATGCCAGTGACCACGCGCTCAGTAAGGTCATTGGCATCAACGAGAGGGTGCAAGACTTGTGCGTCCCACTGGGCATGATGTTTGTTGACCCCTTCGACGCGTTTTCGGTAGGTGCGACCTTTATCAGAGGGATGGTGTCCACCTCAATGTCAAGGGTAAAGGTGTGCTAGGCGCGTGCTTGACCGGCACCTATACCGTATATGGTCAGGGATTGATGACGGGCCCCCACCGGGGAGAGATGGATTGATGAGCCGCTTGGCGGACGTACCTTCAAACTGAAGGTGCGTTCAGGTGCAGGTGGGTGACCCTTGTTGGAGGGGCTCGGGCTCCTGCGGAAGTGCCCTCGTTGGTGAGGGGCTCTTCAACTCCCGACAGCCCTGGCTGTCGGGAAAACGGGTCGTGCTAGGGGGCGGTCAGAATAGGGAAGGCTCCTCCGTGCAGTGCTTTTTAATGCTAGGTCGATTAGGAATAAGTTTTGCGAGCTACGGGCGCTCTTAGCGTCAGAATACCAAGATATCGTTGCTATCACCGAGTCCTGGATTCATACTGATCGTAAGGACTACGTTGGGGAGTTCGAGATTCCCGGGTATAGAATGTTTCACAGGGACCGCATCCGTGGGGAGGGGGGAGTGGTACTAATATACGTGAAGGACACGTTGAGTCAGGTTGACTGCCAGTTCCGATCGGAACGGGAGCTGCTTGGCGTCAATCTGAACGTGGAAGGGACGAACTATAGGTTAATCTTGGTGTATAGACCACCGCATCTCCTCCTCGAGGAGGATACAGCCCTGTACACCGAACTCCGTAGCCTGCTAGTGGACAGGTGTGTGTAGCTTTAGGAGATTTCAACTGTCGCAGCATAAACTGAGAAGACAGGACTGCTGATGCCGAAGGGAGGAGGCTAATTGACTTTGCTGATGAGAACTTTCTTTCTCACCCAGTGGGTCAGTGAGCCTACTCGAGGCGAAAGCGTTCTAGACTTAGTATTCATGACCGAAGACAACCTCGTCACTGGCCTCACCGTTGACGAATCGTTGGGCGGGAGTGATCAGGGTCTGATTAGGTTCTGTGTCTGCGTCCCTCGGGTGAAGCGTAGTAATTCCAGAGGCAGTAAGCTCGATCTACGGCGGACGGACTTTGTTAGCCTCCGGGATAGCGTAAGTGAGATGGGGTTAGAGGTCGGCAGCGATGTAGAGGGAGTGCATTCCGGGACCAGTTTATGGTGCTGCAGTCTGCTGCCATACCCTCAAAACAGGTCACCCCTGCTCCAACGCAGCTTAAGTGGTTCAGTCGTGACATCGCTTCGACTATCCGAAATAGGGAAGCTGCGTATAGGAGGGCAAAGGCCAATCGTTCCCATGAGAACACTGAGGCGTATGTCCGCCTATGCAGGGAAGTGAAGGCGAAGGTTAGGCTAGCTAAACGGAACGAAGAACTCCGGGTGGCAAGCCTCTACAAGGGGAACCCTAAGGAGTTCTTCAGTTACGTTAATAGTAGAAAGCCCATTAGAAACATGATAGTCCCGTTAAAGGATTCCAAAGGCGCGATGCGGACCTCCGACGCGGACATCGCTAATGTGCTGAATGAGTACTTTGAGGGAGTGTTCACCAGGGAGGACACCCGCGTCATCCCCGAGCCAGGCGTCATTTCACGAAGGTGCTGGCCTGGATAGTGTTCGGTGTACCGTGACAGTCGTTGCCGATAGAATAGACAAACAGCGCATTTAAGGCTCCTTGGCCAGACCAGTTCCTCCCCAGAGTGTTGCGGGAAGTGCGCGACCAGGTGGCCTCACCTGGCTACAGTCTTCAACAAATCGTTGGAGACGCGCCAGGTGCCTGGTGACTGAAGGGAAGCCAACGTGACCCCTATCTTTAAGAAAGGGGATCACGAAAGTCCAGGGAACTATCGCCCCATTAGTCTCACTTCGGTTGTAAGTAAATTATTAGAGGGGATAATAGCGGATAGGATCGTTGACCATTTGGATTCCTACATGCTGCTTGGGGACTCCCAACATGGGTTTAGGCGGCATAGGTCGTGTCTCACCAACCTGCTCGAGTTTTTCCACGTCATGTGGAGTGAGTATGATAAGATTAGGGTGATTGATATACTTTATCTCGACTTTGAGAAAGTATGATAAGGTACCTCACCACCGGCTAATGGCCAAAGTCCGCGCGCTGGGTATCGGTGGGGAAGTAGGTAGGTGGATTGAAAACTGGCTGAAGAAGTGGCGGCAGATGGTTGTAATTAAAGGGGCTAGGTCGGGTTGGGCCTCGGTCACTAGCAGTGTTCCTGAGGGTTCCGTTTTGGGGCCACTGTTGTTTATCATTTACATAAATGATATCGACGCTGGCATCGTCAGTAGGATCGCCAAATTCGCTGATGACACCAAGCTTGGGGGGGGGGCAATGTTGGGACGCCCGAAGCGATCGAGCAAATGCGTGCGGACCTAGGTAGGATAGGAGAGTGGTCTGAAAAATGGCAAATGCCGTTTAACTTGGGTAAATGCAAGGTGATGCACATTGGCTACGCCAATCCCAGTCATACTACTCGATGTTGGGGAGTAAGTAATATCGAGGCGACTGATTTGGAAAAGGGCTTGGGTGTGTTAATTAGCAGTGACCTTAAGTTTACTAAACAGTGCGTAGAGGTGAAAAAAAAGCCCAGAAGCTGTTGGGTTATAAGTTATATATAAAGAACGACGCTTGTGTAGAAGAGCGTCCGTACAAGATGAGGAGAGAGAACGAGCAAATGAAAAATGAGGCACCTCCCAGGAATCGAACCCTGGATCATCCAATTGCCGGTCGGATATGCTAACCACTTCACCAAGGTCCCCGATCAGTCACAACTCGTAATTCTCCTACATAGAGCGGAATCGAATGCCCTGAGGGGGCACCTTCTCATGCCATACATATATACATTTTAACTGCAAACAACACACGGTATAATTAATGTAAAGAACGACGCTTGTGTAGAAGAGCGTCTGCACAAGATGAGAGAACGAGCAAATGAAAAATGAAGCCCCGTCAGGGCATTCGTTTTCGCTCGTATGTAGGAGAATTAAGAGTTGTGACTGATCGGGGACCTTGGTGAAGTGGTTAGCATATCCGACCGGTAATTGGATGATCCCGGGTTCGATTCCTGGGAGGTGCCTCATTTTTCATTTGCTCGTTCTCTCTCCTCAGCTTGTGTGGACGCTCTTCTACACAAGCGTCGTTCTTTACATTAATTATACTGTGTTGTTTGCAGTTAATATATATATATATATATTGTACAGTATTAGTGATTGGAGTATAACAACAGTAATTTTGTATGCTTTTGTCCTTAAGATATCGTACATGTGTTCATGTACGATATTTTTGTCTTGAAAGTATAACCGTTTTTTAAGATTTTTATGGCAGATGCTTTCAAACTGGTTACCACGGATTCCATACCAGAGCGGTATAATATGTATATAAATGAGCGATATAAATATGCCAGTGCATTCCTACTGATTTTAAATGCATGATGAACCATCAGTTTGCTCTATATATATATATATATATTTTTTTTTTTAACTGCAAACAACACAGTATAATTAATGTAAAGAACGACGCTTGTATAGAAGAACGTTCCGCACAAGATGAGGAGGGAGAACGAACAAATGAAAAATGAGGTAACCACCCTGGAGAATTACGACTTCTGATCAATCGAGGCCCATGGTGGAGTGACTACACCATGGGCCTCGATTGATCAGAAGTCGTAATTCTCCAGGGTGGTTACCTCATTTTTCATTTGTTCGTTCTCCCTCCTCATCTTGTGCGGAACGTTCTATACAAGCGTCGTTCTTTACATTAAAATATATTATATATATATTATATATATATATATATATAATATATATATATATAAAATGAGTGTTACAAGGAAAAGTAGTACCTCAAAAGGCCTTACGGCCCATACCGAGGAGGTACCAATGGCAACGGGTGCCACGGAAAATTTTCTACATCCTCAAATTGTGTGCAAGATTTGGTCTAACCTTTTCTTGAACTGATCCACAGAGGAACTGTTCACAACTTCTGAAGGTAACGTGTTCCACGTGTCACAGATCTTATACGTAAAGTAATTCCCACCCACACTAGTCCTAAACCGTTTCAAATCCAACTTCCAACCATTGTTGCGAGTTGGGTTATCATTTAAACTAAACATGCTTCTAAAATCGACATCGTCGAACTCGCGTAAGAGCTTGAAAACCTCGATCAGTTGACCGCGCATCCTCCGAGTTTCCATCGAAAACAAATTCAGGGCGCGTAAGCGTCGATTGTAGGCCATATGCCTCACGGAAGGGATTAACTTTGTGGCCCTCGCCTGCACTCGCTCCAGCCTCTCAATATCTTTCCTGAGGGTGGGCGACCAGAACTGCACAGCGTACTCCAGGTGCGGGCGAACCAGGGATTTGTCCAGAGAGAGCACAATCTCCTTGTTCCGAAATCGAAATTGCCTCCTGATATAATGCAACAACTTCTGGGTTTTCTTTTTCACCTCTATGCATTGTTTAGTAAACTTAAGGTCGCTGCTAATTAGCACACCCATGTCCCTTTCCATATCAGTGGCCTCTATATTACTTCCCAACATGGAGTAGTCCGATTTGGGATTGGCGTAGCCAGTGTGTATGACTTTGCATTTACCCAAGTTGAACGGCATTTGCCATTTTTCGGACCACTCTCCTACCCTACCTAGGTCCGCACGGCACGCAGTTGCTCGATCGCCTCGAGGGTCCCAACATTGCCCCCAAGCTTGGTGTCATCAGCGAATTTGGCGATCCTACTGACGATGCCAGCGTCGATATCATTATGTAAATGATAAACAACAGTGGCCCCAAAACGGAACCCTCAGGAACACCGCTAGTGACCGAGGCCCAATCCGAGCTAGCCACTTTAATTACAACCCTCTGCCGCCTATTCTTCAGCCAGTTTCCAATCCAGTTATCTACTTCCCCATCGATACCCAGCGCGCGGACTTTGGCCATTAGCCGGCGGTGAGGTACCTTATCAAAAGCTTTCTGAAAGTCGAGATAAAGTACGGTATATTAATCGTCCTACTCTATCGTACTCGCTCCACATGACGTGAAAAAACTCGAGCAGGTTGGTGACACGACTTATGCTGCCTAAACCCATGTTCGGAGTCCCCAAGCAGTATGTCGGAATCCAAATGGTCAACGATCCTATCCGCTATTATCCCCTCTAATAATTTACCTACGACCGAAGTGAGACTAATGGAACGATAGTTCCTGGACTTTCGTGATCCACTTTCTTAAAGATAGGAGTCACGTTGGCTTCCCTCCAGTCACCAGGCACCTGGCCCGTCTCCAACGATTTTTTGAAGGCTGTAGCCAGGTGGGACCCACCTGGTCGCGCACTTCCCGCAAGACTCTGGGGAAGAACTGGTCTGGTCTAGGAGCCTTAAATACATGCAGTTTGTCTATTCTACCAGCAATGTCTGTCGCGGTACACCGAACCCTATCCAGGCGAGCACCTTCGTGCCTGACGCCTGGCTCGGGCCACGTCCTCCCTGGTGAACACCCGTAAAAAGAGAGAGAGAGAGAGAGAGAGAGAGATCTTCCCTATGAATGGAGTGTGTTGATCTCGAGCTCAGAAGGTGTATATATATATAATATATAAACTGCATATGATTATGTATTGGCGTTCATACATTTATACGAGACGATGCTTTCCAGTTTTCGAAAGAATATATTTTAAATAGTTGCGATTGTAATTCTGATTACTCTCGGAGACTGATTTTAGTATAAAGTTGTCAACACCCACTTAAAATTTTTCCAGGCCAGACACGAAGACCATTATTAGTCTGTGCGTGTGTATATATATATATACACGCATATATCTGGGCTACGTCGTGGCCAATGTCGTAACACCGCTTCCCGAAGATCAGCGAAGTTAAGCGACATTGGGTCTGGGTAGTAGTTGGATGGGAGACCGTCCTCCGCGCCCAGATTATGTAGCGACCCTGTGGTTCGGATCCCACGTAAAGTTGTAGGTCCTCTCCGTCATATGACCTTAGATGTTGCGAAGGAGGTTAAACAACCCCAATTAAAAAAAAATATATATGGCTTTTGTGTGCCGGAACGGCGTTCCGGAACCTTTTTTCTGAGGTGTTCAGTTTATTAATAAAATTAGAACTATTTTTATTAATTTCGCCATTCTATAATATATGCGTTCCAGTACCTTTTTTCCTACAGAAAAAGCCCTGTATATATATATATATATATATATATAATATATATATATATATATATATATTATAATATATATATAAACTGAAAACGTTGGGTTTTGGCTTTTAGCTAAGTTTTCTCTCAATTCAGAATTCAGAGAGAGAATACTCGTATTTGTTAAATTTAACTCGCCCATCTGTAAGCAGTGGTAAGAAGATCGTAAAAATAGCGAGTCATTAGAACCAAACACTTCTTTCGGTTCTACCTCTAATAGATCCTTCTTACTTTTAATTTTCAGGAGTGATGCCAAGTGAAGTAGAGATAGGCGTGTGGGTGGAGGGCGTGCAAAAGTGGGTGACGGGTGTGACGAGGCGCACATCTTGTCATGATATCATCAAAGCACTTCTTCGCGCCCAATCGCTGCCGGCTCAGGACTCGGACGTCAATGATTACGTCATCGTGGAAAGATGGCGTAAGGTAGAGCGCCCTCTGGACCACGAACAGAGAATTTTAAAGGCAAGTTATTTATTATTTATTTATTTATTTATTATTATTATTGACAACCTAACATTCAATAGCTTGTAGAACCAACCGTCTGTTGTCTCCATTACTTTTGGAACAGTTATTATTATATCCCCAACCAAAAAATTTGGAGGGGCCATACTGGATTGCACCTATCCGTTCGTCCGTCCGTCCATCTATTCGTCACACTTTCTTTTCCGGGCTATAACTTTTAAGCCGCACAACATAAATTGATGAAACTTCACACTCGTATGGCTCATCACGAGACAGTGTCACGAGCCAAGAATAAGCTTCCTGCATCAAGGGCCAATGTCACAAATAGAAGTCTGCGCCATAACTCCTGAAATTTATGGAACTTCACACACGCATATGGATGATCGTAAGACTGTTTTTTTTTAGCAAGACTCGGGTCCATGTAGCAAAGGTCAAGGTCACAAATAAAGGTTAAAGGTCAAGTGAAGGTCCATGTCATAACTTTTGAACCGTACTGCTTAAATTAATGAAACTTTACAGATATATAGATCACTATAATTCGATGTTTTTAACAAGACTCTAGTCCCAGCATTAAAGATCAGGGTCACAACTAGAGGTCAAAGGTCAAATGGAGCTCTATGCCATAACCTCTGAAGCACTCAACATAAATTGATGAAACTTCACACACATATCGATCATCACAAGACTCGGGTTCCTGTATGAAAGGTCAAGGTCACAAATAGAGATAAAATGTCAAATGCTATAAAATTTAAACCACTGGACATAGTTATGAAACTTCACACACATAGGGAACATCACAAGACGATCTGTCGCGAGCAAGACTCGGGTGGTAATTTGCACCAAAGGTCAAGGTCACAAATAGAGTAGGGGACATTGATGTCGTCGTTCTGACATAGTTCTTGTAAGTGGTTTTCAATTTTTAACACTCACTGGTATTCTGCCTTTCTTCACTACAGAACTACTGTAATTAATTCAGATTTGAAAAATTTCGTTGATGTATCGTTATCTTTAGATCTTTTAGAAATTTTCGATTGGATTTTGATATGGACTCCGAGAAGGCTACTCTATTACATTACATTCTTGTTTTCTGAACCATTCCCTCGTAGATATTGATGTAGGGCCTATACTTAGGATCGTTTTCCTGTTGGAAGCACCAATACCAACCAGGGTTTAGTTTTTTGCCGATTGTTTAAGGTTTGCTGTACCAGCAAATGTAAACAGCACCAAAGGGAAGTTGAACCTCCTTCATGCATGACGGTAGGGACGGTATTCTTTTCCTGAAATGCTTCTAGCTTTCGGTAGACGTACTTTTAATGAAAAAGGATAAACGACTCGATTTTTGTCTCATCAGACTGTAGCACTTTCTTCTTCTGTTCCAGAGAATCATTCGCATACATTTCGGCAAATTTTAAACGTTTTTTCCAGTGACAAAACTTTGTACAGAAAAGGCTTCGCGCGAGATATTCTTCCACGACAGCTTCATTTATGTCGAATGGTGGAAAGCCAAATTCTATGGCCTGATGACTCCAAATCTTTTCTAAGATCCTTGGTAGTAAATTTGGAATTGATGCAGATTTTATGCGGACAACCTCACGTTCTGTACGATCAGAAAGGATTTTTTTCCCATGGTGTCATGGAACAGTTGCAACAGTTCCAACAGCATTGTACTTTATGATAGCGCGAATTGTCGAAATTGGTGTAGAAAGGGTTTTTCATATCATGCTGTACCCTTTGCCAGATTTATGAAACCTGATAATCTTCTCTCTCACCTTTCACTATGATGCTGAATACTGTAGATATGTTAATTCGATTTTTTCTATCTGCTACCCGCAAATTGAGCATCTAAATTAATAAATTAATAACAATAGCGAACTGGAATATTTACTACTGCGCAAAACAAATGCCAGTTGTGAGTCATGAAGAGAAAGTTCTAGGTAGGTTTATGACGGGGCCCAATAATTGTGGACCTTATTTTTTACACACTATTTAGAACTAACTGTACCTACATACGTATTACTTGGGCTGTTTTTTTTAGATTTCTTAATACCTTGTACGAGTGTTTATTTCCTCTAGGCCCATAGCATGATCTATAAAGGCTAAAATGGTTGTTTTTGCCAGGGTGTCAGTAATTGTGGATATATATATATATAATATATATATATATATATATATATATACACACACACACACACGAGGTGTGATCAAAAAGTTCGGTAAATAGTCCCGCGACTAATGAACGCGTGTCACTAGGTGATATCAGTGTGTATGGCTGATGACGTCACCTTGGCCACTTGCCAGATGCCAACAAACACCATTCAACTACGCACCAGTGCGCCGTGGCATTGCTTTGTGTGAGGGCGATTTTACAGAAAATGTCGAAATTTGAGCAACGTGCAAACATCAAATTTTGTTTTAAACTTGGTAAGACGGCTACAGAAACGCACAGAATGCTTACAGCTGTCTACGGAGATGAAGTTGTTACAAACAAGACTGTTTGCAAGTGGTTTGGAAGGTTTCGAGAAGGAAATGAGTCTTTGGAAGATGATGAAAGAAGTGGTCGTCCGTCCGTCTTGTTTGTAACAACTTCATCTCCGTAGACAGCTGCAAGCATTCCGTGCGTTTCTGTATCCGTCTTACCAAGTTTAAAACAAAATTTGATGTTTGCACGTTGCTCAAATTTCGACATTTTCTACAAAATCGCCAGACGCCACAAAAACGCCCTCACACAAAGCAATGCCACGGCGCACCGGTGTGTAGTTGAATGGTGTTTGTTGGCAAGTGGCCAAGGTGATCATCAGCCATACACACTGACATCACCTAGTGACACGTGTTCATTAGTCGCGGGACTATTTACCGAACTTTTTTATCACACCTCGTGTGTGTGTGTGTGTATATATATATATATATATAAATATAATATGGAATAACACGCATGAGCACTCGTTTTTATATAAAACAAAAATGTTCCCACCGTGATTCGAACCTGGGGCCTCGATTGCGAGAGGGTTAACATCGTAAAAGATCTGGATGCGAAATCGTTGTTTACTCGGTCTTTTAAATATACAACAGGTTGTGTTAACTTTTAGCCCGTCTTAGTGTAAGGGTATCGCTCGCAAGTCCTACTCAGGAGATCCTGGGTTCAATTTTTGGTGGGGGCATTTTTGTTATATACCTTGATAAACTTTGTTTTGCTTCCGCCCGAATTGTTCATTCTGACGAAGATCAAGCTTGTTACCCCCCACCTTAGACCTGTAGCTAACGTGGATCTCTAACCACGCCCCACTACAGGTAGTCAGAACTTAGTCTTCGCCCGGACTCGATCTCTCTACCTCCGGATCACCAGCCCAGCGTCTTTTTGTGTGGAAGGGTGAGCTGAGCGCCGCCTGCCATTGCCAAAAATCGAACCTGGGGCTGGTGGAATAGTAGTCAGCGATGCTAACCATATATATATATATATATATATATATATATATATATATATATATATATATAGGGTGTAACAAAAGTCCGTTACCATGGGAGATTGGTTTCTATTTGTTATGAAGACCATAAATGTTCAAACTGGATGCCATTGAGGTGTTGACGCATGTTAATTCGATCAAGTAGGCTACGTTGAACGTTATGTAGGACATCGTTACCGACGTTACATTTTTATTGTTTGTCGTCTTGTAACTGTTGAATAGGTCCTGGTCTTGTTTGGTAAATAACCGACTTTAAATGTCCCCAGAGGAAGAAGTATTCCACTGAACCACGGCGTCCAATCCACCTCCCATGCAAATTATCATCCAATCATGTTCGAACAGTTTGTGCGTAATAGGGGTGGAACCCCCATCTTGCTGAAACCAAGAGTTCATTTGGGCTTGCAGAGGCACTTCATCCAGATAAATTTGCAAAACCTCTCCTGTCATTGCTAAATACGTGACACCGTTTACATTGCTTTAAAAAAAAGTATGATCCCAAACGTACGTCGTCTTGAATCGCAGCAAACGCCATAATCCTTGGATCGATCTGAGCGCGTGTATCTTCACTGTAGATTATCATCGCCAGTACCGGAAATTATGGCGATTGACGATGCTGTTTAGGCGAACATGTCTCATCACTGGATAAAATATTGGAGAGCAGTATTTCAAATTCACAGAATTTCACCGTGCGATCGGTGTCATCCCCATGCAGTTCCTGAATCATATTAACTTTGTATGGATGAAACCTATGTCGTTTTAAGATTTTTCACACAGACACGTGACTGGTGCTTCGTGAGCGAGAATAACTACGGAACTATCTTTGCCAGTAGAGGAATAGGACGTCCGCTACGAGGTCTGACCAAAACACTACCAGTATCATTTAATCGCTTCAGTACCTTCGGGATAAAGTCCGTAGAATTCATCACACGCTCCTCGTTGACTTCTACCAGCTACTGTACGCGTAATAAAACTAATTTCACTTTCTCTTCTTGGGTGTAATCAGCCATATTAAGTTATAAACTTGAAACAAAACGAGAAAACATTAATTTCATACGGGAGCGGACTTTCGTTACACCATGTATACACACTACACAGTGCTGGGATCAGCGCCGCTAACTTTTTATTAGCGATACGGTTAACTCCGCCAACTTTTTAGAGAAGTCAATCGCTAATTTTTCAAAACCACTCGTACTAAAATTTTGGTCGCTGATTGCATTCTCCATTATAAAAGACTGAGGCAGCACTAACTGCGAGTTGATCATGACAGCATGTACAGGTTGTAAGTTGTAACTTGTTGGACACACACTCTTTATCGATGTCGCAAAACATGTTGCCTGTTACGGACGGTGCGTCTCTGCTCATGTCTGATATATAAATTGGGGTGGTTTCAGACAAAATTAGCAGTTAGTGGCGCTAAATTTTATGGTAGTTAACGTTACCGGCGCTAACTTTAGGAGTTAGCGAACACAGCACTAGTATTATATATATGATATGAGTTCGATAAACGCATTAAAACCATTATATGGTTCATAAAGGCGAGAGATTATATAGTGGAACATGGTCAAGCCAAAATCTACAAAACGCCCAGTCATTTAACGTCACACATGAACTCTCGCGGCGATAGTGGGCGGAGCTTAGTCACCTGATTATTATCAGCTGTGAACACGGAAAATTAATGAAAATGGAAATTTACAACTTATGGTAAACTGAAATAATTACAGTTGTTTGTATAATGTATATAATAGCTCTCCGCCAGTGGTTAGTAAATTCAGTATTTTATTCAATAAAAATTTTGCATTAGAATCACTTTTCTTTCCTTTACACCATTTGAAGTCCTGAACAGTACTTTAAAAAACTGAAAAGTGTAAATTCAAATTTCTGATTGTAGATAACATGGCTCCTGGTAAGTATGAGAATTTATGAATGAAAACGACCAGTTAAGGTTAACTGTGTGGCTTGTAGATTTTGGGAAAGCATTGCTAAGACTTAAGAGTTTGAACGATCTCGTTTTAAAGCCCAGGATGGCTTTCTTAATAATTGCATTTCTTCATATATATATATATATATATATATATATATATATGTCAAGAGTCGACATCCCAAGGCTTGCATGCCACAGGGTGGCACGCGAAGAGATTTTGTGCGGCACCCTAATTCACAGAAAAAAAAATAATACAAAAAGTATATTTATTAAAAAAAAAAATCTCCATTGTATTTATCCCGCATCACATTCAGGCTGACGTTGATATAAAAATATCTTTTCCTAAACGCAACGGAATGAAATGAATTTAGCAACTTGCTTCTCACACTGTAACCAAGGCCTTTGTAAATATATTTCCTTACGACTTGTGATGTAATTTTTATAAGTATTTATATTTAAAATGTTGTTGGTAATGATTAAAAGTTAAAAACTGTATCAGTGTATAATTTACGACCACTACTTTATTAGTGTATATGTATTTATGTATTATTATAAAAGTAAAGTATAAAGTAATCATACTACGCACATTATAAAATTCTAATATTGTGACATACATTTGAAAAAACAATGGTGGCACGCGCGGAGGGTCTTAAAGTTTGAATATTGATAAGTGACACACAATAGAGAAATGTTGCCGACCCCTCTTTTATATATATATATATATATATATATATATAAAATTTTTTTTAGTTCAGGAAGAACCGATTCGCCTCTATTTAAAGGGCATATCTCAGCGGAAAAACAAAGAAAAAGTGAGAGGAAAGACAGAGGAAAAAGAAAGGGTGGAGGGGACAGTCGAATATATATATATATATATATATATACACAAACTCAGAATGGTTCCCTGAGAACATTATATGTTAAACACAGACCGTGCATGGAACAAGGAACTCTTCTGGGAAAATTAAATCCACTATAGTCCGAATAAGTAATGGTAAATGACAAATACCATAGTTTTTTTCCTTTTCATGATTTTAGCCCGACGTGGGCAACGGGTCTCTCGCAAAGAGATCCCATAAATATAGCTTCCCTCACCAGCTATCTGCAAAGCAGACAGGATCCAGCTTTGGGACGTGGATCTAGGGTTTAAAGCAAGCCTAGATCCCTACACTCAGAACCTCTATATAAGTAAAAGACTCGTTGCATTCACGTCGTGTTGAATAAATCAAAGAAAAAGGGGGTAACTATTGTATTTTTAGCCAAAAAAAACAAAACTTAAACCTCAACCGGGACATTGAGCGTCCACTTTTCAAGGCACGAAACACGTCCGTTTAGTATACAGATAGCTGGTGAGGGAAGCTATATTTATGGGATCTCTTTGCGAGAGACCCGTTGCCCACGTCGGGCTAAAATCATGAAAAAGGAAAAAAACTATGGTATTTGTCATTTACCATTACTTATTCGGACTATAGTGGATTTAATTTTCCCAGAAGAGTTCCTTGTTCCATGCACGGTCTGTGTTTAACATATAATGTTCTCAGGGAACCATTCTGAGTTTGTGTATACTAAACGGACGTGTTTCGTGCCTTGAAAAGTGGACGCTCAATGTCCCGGTTGAGGTTTAAGTTTTGGTTTTTTTGGCTAAAAATACAATAGTTACCCCCTTTTTCTTTGATTTATTCAACACGACGTGAATGCAACGAGTCTTTTACTTATATAGAGGTTCTGAGTGTAGGGATCTAGGCTTGCTTTAAACCCTAGATCCACGTCCCAAAGCTGGATCCTGTCTGCTTTGCAGATAGCTGGTGAGGGAAGCTATATTTATGGGATCTCTTTGCGAGAGACCCGTTGCCCACGTCGGGCTAAAATCATGAAAAAAAAAAACTATGGTATTTGTCATTTACCATTACTTATTCGGACTATAGTGGATTTAATTTTCCCAGAAGAGTTCCTTGTTCCATGCACGGTCTGTGTTTAACATATAATGTTCTCAGGGAACCATTCTGAGTTTGTGTATACTAAACGGACGTGTTTCGTGCCTTGAAAAGTGGACGCTCAATGTCCCGGTTGAGGTTTAAGTTTTGGTTTTTTTGGCTAAAAATACAATAGTTACCCCCTTTTTCTTTGATTTATTCAACACGACGTGAATGCAACGAGTCTTTTACTTATATAGAGGTTCTGAGTGTAGGGATCTAGGCTTGCTTTAAACCCTAGATCCACGTCCCAAAGCTGGATCCTGTCTGCTTTGCAGATAGCTGGTGAGGGAAGCTATATTTATGGGATCTCTTTGCGAGAGACCCGTTGCCCACGTCGGGCTAAAATCATGAAAAAGGAAAAAAAACTATGGTATTTGTCATTTACCATTACTTATTCGGACTATAGTGGATTTAATTTTCCCAGAAGAGTTCCTTGTTCCATGCACGGTCTGTGTTTAACATATATATATATATATATAATTTTAGAAAAATATGCTCCGAAATCACAGCCAAAAGGAAAGAGGAGCTTGCTAGAGAGGCAAAAGGGAAGAATATTCTGCAAAAGAGAGTGGAGGCGAAGTTAGCCAACTGCGGAGGTAATGCCAGAAAAGTAATACAAGAAAAACTTGGAGGGTATCGATAGGGAAACACAAGTCCTAATTAAGGACCATAGAGATGGGGAAGAGGAAAAGGCGGTAGCAACAATAAAGGAAAATCCAAAATACTTTTATAGCTATGCGAAAAGGAAAACAAAAACGCGCGCCGCTATTGGGTCCTTAAGGAAGAGAAATAATGAACTAACCGGCGATCCAAAAGAAATAGCTAGAACATGAGAGCCCAGTATGAATCAGTTTTCCGTACCCCAAAAAGTGACAAAGTGATACCTGACATAGATGCATTCTTTGAAGAGAAATTGCAAGGAGAGTATATAACAGACTTTGGTTTTACCCCAGAAGATGTAGCGAGAGCTATAGGACAAATGAAACCACATTCAGCTGCAGGTTCGGACAATTGGAACACATTGTTGATTAAAAACTGTAAAAATGAAATAGCTACACCTTTATACTGGATACGGAGAAGATTCCTAAACACTGGTGAAATACCGAGCATCTTGAAAAGAGCAAACATTGTCCCTATATATAAAGGAGGGGACAGATCTCAAGCAAAGAGCTATAGACCAGTGTCATTAACGTCCCACCTCACCAAAGTATCTGAAAGAATAATTAGAGAGAAAATTTATGATTTCTTGGTGACACTGGAAAGATTCAACGAAAATCAGCACGGATTTCGATCAGGTAGATCATGCCTATCACAACTAATAGAACACTACAACAGTATCCTAGATGCACTGGAAGGCAATGACAACTACGATGTCATATACACAGATTTTGCTAAAGCTTTCGACAAATGTGACCATGGTATAATAGCACATAAAATTAAATATATGGGAGTAACAGGCAAAGTGGGAAAATGGATCTACAACTTCCTCAGAGAACGTCTACAGGTCGTCAAAATTCAAGGTATATAATCATCAGAATCGGGAGCACGTAGCTCAGTACCTCAAGGTACAGTACTGGCCCTACTCCTGTTCATTATCATGCTAACAGACATAGACAGTGGCGTAAACAGTAACAGTATAGTAACATCCTTTGCAGACGATACAAAGATCAATAGAAAAATCAGCGATGTAAATAAAGTGGAGGCCTTGCAGAGGGACACAAACAAAATATACAAATGGTCAGACGACGACAACGTGACATTTAACACCGAGAAATTTCATCTCTTGAGATATGGTAGAAAAGAGGAACTTAAACAGACTGCATATTATGCTCCAGATAGACAGGAAATTCAGAGAAGCACGAAAGCGATCTGATCTGGGGGTAATAATGACCGATGATGCCAAATTCGAAACACAAAATCAGATAGCAATAAACAAAGCAAAAAGAGTCGCGGGACAGGTACTAAGAACGTTCAAAGGGAGAGAGAAGAGAGTAATGATTCCCCTGCTGAGAATACTGATCATACTAAAACTTGAATACTGCTTAGTTTTGACGTCCCCATATAAAAAGGAAGAAATTAATAAACTAGAAGAAACTCGGAGACATTTCACAGCCAAGACTGATGGCTGCAAAGAGCTCAACTACTGTGAAAGACTACGTAAATTAAATATATACTCCCTGGAAAGAAGAGAGCGGTACACCATAATCTACATATGGAAAATGATCGAAAAACTGGTACTGTTACCAGTCCTCCTTTTCTTTCGTTATTATGGGTTCAAAAAGCAATGTGGTGTTCACAGAACAATTTATCCAATCGGTCCATTGAAGGTCCATTAAAAGAAAACATTGAAATAAGTTAAATATATTTACAAAAACCCATAATCTGAACTTAAATTAACACCGAAACCACGCACTTAAGTAGGAACAGGACCTACTGTTTGTACATATTTTATCACTTCACTTGTCCCAGTCGCTGTTGTAAGTGATTTAGATGGACAGATGTTTCTAATCCTGCCTTGACTTCCCAATTGATGACGCTTAACCTCGGAACTGGGGTCACAAAACGTTCTGACCGTCACGTTCAGCACCTGTAGACGGCCGTTCTAATTACCAGGAATTCAGTTTCCGAGCTGAACCTAAGCGCAGTTCCACATTCCAGACTTGAAGCCTCGTATAGAGGCTTCAGTACTTGCACTATAGGCAATGTTCAGACACTACTGTACCCTGTATCCTGAAGTGACCACAGATTTAATGCCGACAACTCAAACTTTTAAATATCCAACTTTCTTGAAATTTCTATAACTTGAATTTCCCGCTTCCAACCTTTATTGTTCAGATCACAAGCACGAATCATCTTCCAAACTTCCATTACTGTCTTTCACCTCGCTCACTTTCAAATCATTCACACCAAGCTCTAGTCTCTCACTCCACCTATCGCTCACATTCAACTTTCACAATGACCCTACCCTACCCTACCCTACCCTACCCTACCCTACCCTACCCTAACTAAACCCAATTACCATTCAAACAACAATGGAAAATAGGAAAGGCAGGATGTGTAGTGTTCCCATATTAAAGGCCCGACAAGGGACCACCACAACACTGAAGGAAAATAGCTCGGTTGTCAAGGGGTCAAGACTTTTCAACCAGCTTCCAAAGGACCTCAGAAATGTTACAAGGGTCAAAGTTGGTCTTCAAGAGAAGGCGATGCTTGGCTCAGGAAGGTACCAGATGAGCTGGGTATACCTGGCTATGTACGGTGGAGAGCGCAAGAGAGCAACTCGCTCCTCCACTAAGCCAGACCTAGAAGCGAGGCCACCAGCTTGACCTTCGTGTGAAGAGAGATCAACGCACGGAACAGCAACAAGGTTATATATACAGGGTCTGTCAAAAAAAAACTAAGCCAATTTGAAATCTCTATAAAATGCACAATTTGATAGAGATTTCAAATATGTTTTTACACTAAATAAATAAAAGGCTCATAAATCTTTGATAATTTTATAACTTTATTTTAAATATTTTAGGAGTTATGCGGTTATTTCTACAGATTGCAAAAATTTCAGTTTTTCTCATTATGTAATATCTTCTTTTTTCTCTTTTTCAGAATTTGTTTAGATTTAAAATTTTTCGTGAATACCTCTAAATATGCCATTCTCACATGAAGATAAAATAATTATAAAGCATTATAGAGTTGAAAAAGGTTATAGTGTAAGGAAATTACTTTCTGAATTCGATTATAAAGGATGGACTAGATCAGGTTTAGATTACTTATTGAGAACTGTCGATGAAACAGGAAGCATTGAAAGGAAGGTTGGTAGTGGGTGACCAAAATCAGTTAAGTAGATGAAAATATTTAGAAAGTGGAGGAACGTATCCTTAGTCAAGAGGATCGACCTGGTAGCCACATGACACCTGCTCAAATATCAAAAGAACTAGAAATATCAGAATCAAGCGTAAGAAGGATTATTAAATCTGATCTGCAATTTAAACCATTTAAAAGAGTGCATGGACAAAGATTGTCAGAAGTAAACTGTCAGAAAAGAGTTGAGAAATCCAAGTGTATTTTACGTATAATAACTGAAGATAAACTTTCCAAGACATTTTTTACGGATGAAAAACGTTTTACGGTAGAGCCACCAAGAAACTCACAGAATGACCGGGTTTATTCTGATGTTGCGAAGAAAAATGAAATCCAAGATGAAAGACTGTACGCAACAAGGAGTCACTTTTCTTCTAGCGTCATGGTTTCTGTTGGAGTGTCCAAGTTGGGAAAAACTTCAATATTTTTTATTGAGCCAGGAGTGAAAATTAATGCTCAATATTATTCAAATACCCTACTTGAGAAAATGCTTCCAGAAATGAGAAACTTGGCTACTCAAGGTTACTTTATTTTTCAACAAGATGGTGCAACATCACATACTGCCAAAACAACCATCGAATATTTGAAAAAGAATGTGCCTGAATTTCTGGAACCGAACAATTGGCCACCTAACAGCCCTGACCTAAACCCTGTAAACTACGGAATATGGGAAAACTTGGCAGAGAGAGTGTATAGGAACAGAATAAGGGATGTCAATCATTTGCGTGAGTTGATTATCGCAAAATGGGCAGAGCTTCCCCAAGAGCAAATAAATCGAGCAATAGACGAATTCAGACCAAGATTAAAAAAAATGATAGAAATGCAAGGGAATCATATTGAACAGTTCTTTTAATTTTATTAAACTAAAAATTATCTACTGTATATTGTAAAAAAAAAAAATTTCATGTTAAGTAGGAGAATCTCACTTTTTAGTTAATTATTAATAAAATTAACAATTCTGAAGATATCGTCATAAAACTTTAAAGGATAATAGGTGATTACCTATATTTTATTGTGTAAAAAATTCAACTTAATTAGATAAATGGTTTTGTTTTAATAAAGGTTTGAATTTGGCTTAGTTTTTTTGACAGACCCTGTGTGTGTATATATATATATATATATATATATATATATATATATATAATATATACAAGAAAAGGAGTTTATGAATAGTGAACAGAGAAAAGAAATAAAAGGAACGAAGATAGTACGAGAGGAAACTGCCAAAACGAACAGGAAAAGAAAACAGAAAAAGCAGAAATAAAAGAAGCACCAACAGAGGAAACAGCGGTACAAAACCAAATCCAAAGTTTTCAAACAAAGGGTATTAGCAACAATAGGAAAAAACAAGTAGACAATAAAGAAACCATACTGAAACCATCAAAAACAAAGGCCCCCAAGTAAAAATGGGGAAGAAAATATATGTAAATACTATATGAAAAGAATATACAGATATAAGGGAGAAGAATGTATTTACGAACACCCTCCTGTGTGCAACTACTACTACAATAATGGTCACTGCTTATTTGGTGGAAAATGCAAATTCTACCATCCGGACATCTGCAAGACCTACGCGACATATGGAACCTGCCAGTACGGGAGAAAATGCTACTGGCATCATCTCCCGACAAGTTCAAAGGACAAGTTTGAAATGACAACAAAAGGAATGCGAGAAAAAAAATATATACCCAAATAGCAAACGAAAAACAAACACAAATAGCACACAAAATTTTTTCAACATCTCCCCCACAATACGGCTGCTAAGTCTTATACAGCACATGCAGCTGACACAGCTGGAAACCCTCGAACCGGACCGCTACATGACAAGAAACTACCAGAACAGGTAGGCGGAAACGGATCCATCTCGGAGGACCAGAAGGCTACAAAACACGCGATATCAAAGGACAACGAACTTAAAATGTACAAGGGGTAATGCAAAACAAAGAACACAAACATTGTCCTGGCAAATATTCAAGGAATAAAACCGAACAATAAACTAAACAAAGTTTCGTACCTGAAAGGTTTTATGGACGAAACAAGGGCGGATATCGCATGCCTCACAACAGGGCTGGCCTTAGCAAATGAGAGGTCCAATTCGAGATTTGTAAAGTGGGACCCTAAGGTTAAAGTTACCTACCCATAGTGGGTGCATGCTCACTGAAAGAAAAGAACAATGATTCAACAACAAATATCATTTATTTTGGATGTGATCACAAGGAAACCTTTCTGGCTTTCATAGTGGCAAATTCGGCAATGAGGTCTGTATAGTTACAGTTTCACAATGTCGTTTTCAATGGAGAGGATCGCCAGATTATTGAGTCGATCCTGCAGCATCGTCCACCGTAAATACGTTTTTATTAATTTCAACTTTGAGAAACTTCTTTCCCCAGATGCAACAGTAACTGGAATAGTCAGTAGTATTCGCAGTGCAGTCGTGAAATTCGGGAAATCCACAGAACGATTGTTCAGAGTGATGAAGCCCAATATCTTCAGTGGATCACTTTGTATATCTTCTGGAAGGATTGGTTTCAAGGCTTCCATTTCCTCAGCAAGTATGAATCCATCAATGTCGCGGTCTTTTCCATCAGTCAGTTCAAGTTCGAGATCTTTGATGTGCTTACGTAGGTCTGTCTTGGACATCTTTGTGAACATGTACATGAAGCTAAACTTTGAGTGATGTTCTCTCAGTTGTTCGAATCGTCGTTCCAGAGAGGATATGGCAGTGTCTAAAATTGCGTTAAACACACAAATTTTAAATTTTTCTTCAGCATCTTCAATTGGCTGGTCTTGACCTTCACAGGAAGACATCATCATCTTTCGTCTGACCTGTATTGTCTTGAATTCTGGCTCGATTTCAAGCTGCTCTGCAATCTCTTTGGCATCTGTTACAGCACTTTGAAATCCACTCTCCCGATATTCTTTCATCCACTTGCATGTTCTTTCCAAACTCTCGATGGCACTTGCCAGATGTTTTGAATCACTCTGAAGATCTTTACTCAAGTAGTTGACTTGAAAGAGGTCGTCATATCAGAATATAACAGCAACAATGAATTTAAAGTTCTTCATCTCTCTGCAAAGTGATTCTGCTTCGCTTCTTCCTTGAGGATCTTTTGCTTTTTCAGCAATTTCGACAAGTGCATCATAGATCTCGACAACTTGATATCGTACAGCTTTGACACTTTGCACACTGCATTCCCATCTTGTCTCGCTCAAGGGCTTCACTGAGAACTTTTTCACATACTTGCAGAAGACTGACCCTCGATGGGTTGAGGCTGAGAAGAAGACATACAGGCGTTGAATAACCCCGAAAAATGAGATAGCTTGAACACATGTGTTTGCCATGTCCCCAAGTAGCATATTGTAGTTGTGGCATGCGCATGGAGTGAAGAATGCTCTTGAATTCATTTCCAGAAGTCGTGCTTGAACGCCTGATGAGTGCCCCTTCATGTTCGCACCATTATCGTATCCTTGTCCACGAATATCACTCATTTTCAGTCCAAGTTCGTGAAGTTCTCTCATCAATACCTCTAGTAGGTTTTCTCCTGTGGTCTCCTTCACCTCAGTGAACTTGATGAGGTGTTCAAAAATTCCACTTTCAATACCTGATGATCCATCAGAGACATATCGCAAAGTAAGGGACATCTGCTCCTTGTGACTAATGTCGGATGTGCAATCAAGGATCACAGAGAAATACTTTGCCATTTTAATTCTGTGTACAATGGTTGCTCGAACTTTGTTGCCCATGAGCGAGATGAGTTCATTCTGGATTCGTTTTCCCAGGTAATGATCATGAATTTCGTTATTGACTATTCTTCTAAGATGGTCTTGTATGACGGGATCAAATCTTGAGATAAGCTCAACCAGTCCAAGGAAGTTGCCATTATTCCGTCTGAAGATTGTATCTACTGATCCTCGGAATGCCATGTTGTGTTCAGCGAGGTACTGTACAATGGTGAGGAGGCGCTCACACATTTTTCCACCTAAGCTTCTCCGTATTGATTCGTTCCTGACTGAGTTGATCCACAGTGCAACTTTTGATCAAACGTTGTTAGAGTTCCATCCATTGGAGAGTCGCCTTCAGATGGCCCCGTGATCTTTCGTGCTCAGACAGTCTGGAACTAGTATTCATCCAGTCACACCCCAAGGCATTGTTGGAGTTTCCAAATAACTTGCAACAGAAACAAAATATCCGATTCTAAGAGATTGAATAAATCAGCCATTTCCGTGTACCAACTCCATTTTCCATCCGTCTTTTGTAATGACTTTTTGAAAACTTGCGGCCATTGTCATATCTGGGAAAGTTATAGTCTTCCTCACACTGTGGTGGGCCTTTACTCACAAGTAAATCTCTGACTTTTGTGCTGACAGTTTCTGGCCATTGACCTGGATCTTTGAGTGCATCCAGAGGCTGGTTTTGCAGAATTGGAGTCTGATACATAGGTTCTTCTTCCCTCTGGATATCACTTTCATCTATCAAAGCTGATGATGATGCATGTGACGGCGCAGGCACATCTTGTTCAGTTTCAGCCTGTGGATCGCGTTTCTCTAGAAGTTTTTCAAATGACCCATACATACGCTCAAGTTCTGATTTCCGCTTCGCTGCACGCTCTCTTCTGGTGACAGCTGAGATATTTCCGAGCAGTATCTCGCAATTGCTTTGGGGGCATCACTGTCAGTCGATATCTGAAATATAACAAAATATATAATTTATATGGAATACTATTGTATATGAAGTTATTATGACAAGCCGTATTTAATTTACCACTCAAAACCAAAATATTTTTTATACTGTACTTGTATATTTGCGGGGCCCAAAGCAGCCGCTTTGCTTGCTTTGTCCAAAGGCCGGCAGTGCCTCACAGAAACACATAAAGACTTCCAGGGAAACTGCGATAACTGCGAACACTATCGATAAGAAAGAATTGCATATCGATGGATTCAACTTACTAAGAGCGGATAGAACAGCGAGACGTAAAGGTGGCTGTGCTATTTATATACATAAGAGGCATATGACAGAGACGGCAAAAAGTAAATCCAACAGTTTCGTGGAAACCCTTGCAATGAAAATAGAGAAATAAACGTGGTACTGATAGTCATCTATAGACCTCCAAACTCTCCAAATGAAAAATTTTCCTTTGCCATTGATGATATCAGAACCCTAATAAAGTACCTAAGCTCTCCATCCCCTAATACAGTGGTCGGGGAACAGGGGTAAATTACCCAAATGGGGTAAATTTAAAACTTTTGGGAGTAATGCGTGCGGTATGAGAGACACTTTGTGCTAATATTTTTTTCGTATATTTTTATTTTATTTTGTTACATAAATGTGGCGTTATTCTAAATTTTAGAATATTACGAATTTAGGTCCTGATTACGTCCTCAAATATATTTTGGGGTAATACCCAAAAAAGTTCGCCGACCACTGCCCTAATATAATACTCTGCGGCGATTTTAATTTCCCATTTATAAAATACAAAAAGGTGGGTAGAAATATATTTATACAGGAAGATAAGGGGGACACAAGAGAGGACCAGGAGCAAGCAAAAATGCTGATGGCTCTCACAAACGAGTTTATGCTGACACAGGAGATAAAAGAAAATACCAGGAAAAATAACTGCCTGGATCTGGTATTCACAAATAACACGAACTTCATGCCGATATAAAAATAACTCCAACTGTTATCTCAGACTACAATATAATCAAGTTATCAACAAATATGGTGATAACATTAAAAGACAACACACACAGAAGGAAGAAACAAATTTGGGGCTTTTAACTTAAACTCCAGGACTATAAATTGGGAAGCAATCAGATCACACATGGCCCACATAGAGTGGAGAACAGTTTTCGAGAATAAAACAACTGAGGAAATGCTAACAACCTTGGAAGAAAAGACGCTGAGAATTTTGGAAAAATATGCTCCGAAAGCACAGCCAAAACGCAAGAGGAACTGGCTAGAGAGGTAAAAGAGAAGAATATTTTGCAAAAGAAAGAGAGTAGCGACAAAGTTAGCTAATTGCGGAGAAAACAATGCCAGGAAAGTAATACAAGAAAAACTGGAGAGAATCGATTGGGAAATACAAACGCTGACAAAGGGCCATACAGCAGACAGGGAAGAGGAAAAGGCGGTAGAAGCAATAAAGGAAAATCCGAAATACTTCTACAGCTATGCGAAAAGGAAAACAAACAAAAACGCGCGCTACTATCGGGCCCCTAAGGAAAGGAAATAATGAACTAACAGACGATCTAAAAGAAATATCTGAAATATTGAGAGCCCAGTATGAATCGGTCTTCAGTACCCGAAAGAAGTGACAAAGCGATACCTGACAGATTCATTCTTCAAAGAGAAATTGCAAAGAGAATCGATGTATAACAGACTTTGATTTTACCCCAGAAGATGTAGCGAGAGCTATAGGACAAATGAAATCACATTCAGCTGCAGGTCCTGTAAAATGGAACGCACTATTAATTAAAAACTGTAAAAATGAAATGGCTACACCCTTATACTGGGTATGGAGAAGATCCCAAGACACGGGGGAAATACCGAGCATCTTGAAAAGAGCAAACATCGTCCCTATATATAAAGGCTGGGATAGATCTCAAGCAAAGAACTATAGACCAGTGTCCTTGACGTTCCGCCTCACCAAAATATTTGAAAGAATAGTCAGAGAGAAAATCTATGACTTCTTGGAGACATTGGAAAGATTCAACGAAAATCAACACGGATTCCGATCAGGAAGATCATGCCTATCACAACTTATAGAGCATTATAACAATGTCCTAGATGCACTTGAAGACAATGAAAACTATGATGTCATATACACGGATTTTGCTAAAGCTTTCGACAAATGCGATCATGGTATAATAGCACATAAAATGAAACATGTAGGAATAACAGGCGAAGTGGGAAAATGGATCTACAACTTCCTCAGAAAACGACTACAGGTGGTCAAAATTCAAGGTGTATCATCATCAGAATCAGAAGTACGCAGCTCAGTACCACAAGGTATAGTGCTGGCCCCACTCATGTTCATTATCATGCTAGCAGACGTAGACAGCAGGGCTGTGGAGTCGGTGATAAAATTTGCCGACTCCAACTCCGACTCCGACTCCAAAAATTTTAACACTCCGAATCCGACTCCAGAAATCTGACTTGCATAATTACGACTCCGACTCCGATGGAATGTTAAAGCCAAATTGATTATGATTAGTTTTATTAGGCCAATGGAGATTCATAAACAAGGCATTTCGTCACTACCACATGACTCATCAGGGTATTTAGTGGCTATAACTATGCCTTAATGGCTTTTTTCTCTTTATTCAAAAATTACAATAAATCCAAAATACAAACTGATTGAAGCTTAAACAAAATGAGATTATTATTGGTTTAGCAAATTAATAAGATGTTTTTGTATTATTATAAACATCCGTAACAAAATGTACTAACCTAAACTGAATTTGTTTTTAAAAAAAGGATCGCTTCCATTAAATTTTCTTTCAGTGATGCTTATCAAAATTATCAAATTGAAATCTAAAAATCTGAAAAAGATTTAGGGTTGCTAGTACAAAATTTTTAAATTTCCTTATTAATTATGTTAATTAATTAATTATAATCCTTATTAATTATAAGCAACTATATTTATATATTATTTATATTTATATATTATATATTATTTATACATTATATATTATTTATACATTATATATTATTTATACATTATATATTATTTATACATTATATTATATATTAAAACATTAGGTTAAATCTATTTTATTCATAAAATTGAGCTAGGCCTAGGCTGCTATGGTTATAATTGAAGGATTTGCACCGACTCCGACTCCATCCAACTATGCACTTCCGACTCCGACTCCACTCAAAATTGACCGACTCCCGACTCCGACTCCACAGCCCTGGTAGACAGTGGAGTAAACAACAACAGTATAGTAACATCATTTGCGGACGATACAAAGATCAGCAGAAAAATCAGCGATGCAAACGAAGTAGAGGCCTTGCAGAGGGACACAAAGTATACAAATGGTCAGAAGACAAGAATATGACATGTAACACCGAAAAATTTCATCTCTTGAGATATGGTAGAAGTGATAACTTAAACAGGCTGCATATTATGCTCCAGATAGACAAGAAATTCAGAGAAGCACGAAAACGGTCGACTTGTGGGTAATAATGACCGATGATGCCAAATTCGAGAGAGAAAATCAGATAGCAATAAACAAAGCAAAAAGAGTCGCGGGACAGGTACTAAGAACGTTCAAAAGGAGTGACAAGAGTAACGATTCCCCTGCTGAGAACGCTTATCATACCAAAACTTGAATATTGCTCAGTTTTGACGTCCCCATATAAAAAGGAAGAAATTAATAAACGAAGAAACGCACACACATTTCACATCCAAGATTGATAGTTGCAAAGAACTCGACTACTGGGAAAGACTACGTAAACTAAATCTGTACTCCCTGGAAAGAAGAAGAAGAGAGGTATACCATAATCTACATATGGAAAATTATCGAAAAACTGGTACCAAACCTCAAACTAAACCCAATTACCACCCAAACAACCCTTGAAAATAGGAAAGGGAGAACGAACAAATGAAATTATACTGTGTATTGTTTGCAGTTAAAATGTATATATGTACGGCATGTGAAGGTGCTCCCTCAGGGCATTGGTTTCTGCTCGTATGTAGGAGAATTACGACTTCTGATTGATCGAGGTCCATGGTGTAGTGGATAGCATATCTGACCGGCAATCGGGTGATCCCGGGTTCGATTCCCGGGTGGTACCTCATTTTTCATTTGTTCGTTCTCCCTCCTCATCTTGTGCGGAACGCTCTTTTACACAAGCGTCGTTCTCCACATTAATTATACTGTGTTGTTTGCAGTTAAAATGTATATATGTACGGCATGTGAAGGTGCCCCCTCAGGGCATTGGTTTCTGCTCGTATGTAGGAGAATTACGACTTCTGATTGATCGAGGTCCATGGTGTAGTGGATAGCATATCTGACCGGCAATCGGGTGATCCCGGGTTCGATTCCCGGGTGGTACCTCATTTTTCATTTGTTCGTTCTCCCACCTCATCTTGTGCGGAACGCTCTTCTACTCAAGCTTCGTTCTTTATATACAGGGCTATTCAAAATGATTCACCTGATTTCAAATGAGAATATTTTTTAATGTTACAAATACAGAGTGATTTGTGATACATGAACCAAAAGAAAAACTGTCCAAATTTTGTTTCTCACCTCATAAATGCTCTATGTGACTTCCCCTAGTTACACGAGCAACGTCGACACGATAGTCGAATTCCTCCCATACTCGCTCCAGCATGTCCGTTGTCACTGACTTTACGGCAGTAACAATGCGAGTTCGGAGCTCATCCAAAGATGGAGCAACGGTGGCACGTACACAGTATCCTTAACGTACCCCAAAGGAAGAAGTCGCACGGTGTAAGATCCGGCGACCTAGGGGGCCAGCTGTGGAGCACCAAGTCATGGGGCCCACTGCGACCAATCCAACGGCGAGTGAGCACTTCGTTGAGAAAACGGCGAACATCCAAATGCCAATGAGGCGGCGCCCCATCTTGCTGGAAAATGTAGTCGCCGGAATCTTCGTTCAATTGGGGAAATAACCAGTTCTGCAGCATATCCAGATAGGAGTGACCAGTCACTGTTTTTTCCATGAAAACGAAGGGGCCGTAAACCTTTGCCCGGGAAATGGCACAGAAGGTGTTAACTTTAGGTGAGTCGCGCTCGTGCTCGATTGTTGCATGTGGTTGTTGCGTGCCCCATATGCGAAGGTTGTGACGGTTCACCTTACCACTTAAATGAAAAGTTGCTTCGTCACTGAACACCAGGCGGGGAGCAAATTCGTCATCCTCCATAGCCTCCTGCATAAGATCGCAAAAGTTCTGTCGTTTTAACTTGTCCCCCGGCCGTAGAGCCTGCAACAGTTGCAACCTGTATGGCTTCATATGCAAGCGCCGTCTCAAAACATGCCAAACAGTCGTCTGAGGAAGTCCCAATTCTCGACTGTCGCGGTTTGTTGATTTCCTCGGGCTTCGTTGGAAACTCTCTCTGATTCTTTGCACATTATCCTCAGACACGCGCGGTCGTCCTGTGGACTTGCCTTTACACAAACATCCTGTTTCCTCGAACTGCCGATACCACCGACGGATGCTCTGAGCATCCGGTGGATCTGTTCTGTAACGTCGACGAAACTCACGCTGCACTGTGACTACCGATTTACAGCTCGAAAACTGCAACACACAAAACGCCTTCTGCTGTGCGGACGCCATTTTCACACTGACTGTTTGTTGCTAGGCTAGGCCACGGCGTGACTTTGGAGCCCCCTCGCGGTGATCTTGTAAAACTCGGATATTTCCTCTTTCATGTGGTGTATGCCCAGTTGATGCACGGTTGATAGGTACGGAAGTATTCTCAGTTGAAATCGGATGAATCATTTTGAATAGCCATATATATAATATATATATATATATATATATACATATATATATATATATATATATATATATATATATATATATTATATATACAGGGTGTCCCGTAAGTCTGGACCCATAGGGAAAAATAATAAAATTACAAAATAGTCCAAAAATTTATTACATAATCTGTTCAAAGTGTCCGCCGTTGTGTCGCACACATAGTTGAAGACGCAATCTCCACTGCGACAGCACTTTCTGAATCACAGTCGCAGAAATTTCTTGACACGCCTCCACAATGCGTGCTTTAAGGTGGAAAATGTTCTGAAGTTTGACCTCGTACACTTTGGCTTTCAAGTGGCCCCACAAATAAAAATCATAATAAAAAATAATAAAAAAATAATAATAATAAAATAATAATAATAACATAATAAAAAAATATATTATAAATCCCTATGGGTCCAGACTTACGGGACACCCTGTATATATATATATATATATATATATAATATATATATATATATATACACACACACTACTGTGCAAAAGTCTTAGGAACCCCTGTACAGTTGCTTTTTTTGTATATATATATATACACAAAGGTGGGCACCCGGGCCTCAAAAAGGACCAACGGTCCCGGTCCCGGTCCTTGCCTCAAACTGGACCGACGGTCCCGGTCACGGTCCTTTCTGAAGATAGGACCTAGGAACGACTCGGTCCTCGGTCCTTATATATAATATAAGTGAAAAATTTGATTAAAATGAAAAATGAAATTAAAGACACCGGAAATCTTTAATTTTATTAACGTAAATTATAATTAATACAATACATAAATGATGAAAAAAAGTTAAGTTAAATGCTTGAGTTTCCCTTCAAGAAGTCTAGCACTTCAAAATGGCTGTCACTGAGCTCTGACCTTTCGGCTTGAGGACGTCCTTCCCCAAAGAGAAGAGCCTCTCCACGGCGGCACTGGATGGGATAGGCGTGTTAAACTTGATGAACAAGTCCTTCAACGCCGGGCTAAACACACTAAAATCACTAAAAAAGACCGTCCGGACCGGACCGTCCGGAATTGCTTAAAAATGGACCGTCGCTCCTCATTTCGGTCCTCACGGTCCTTAAAAAGGACCGACTTTCCCGCTCACGGTCCTTAAAAAGGACTGAGTTCCTGGAGTTCTGTCCTTTTGGAACTCGGTCCTGCCCACCATTGTGTGTGTGTATATATATATATATATATATATATATATATATATATATATATATATTATATATATATGATACACACAGACCGTGCATGGAACAAGGAACTCTTCTGGTATAATTAAATCCACTATAATCTGAATAAGCAATGGTAAATGACAAATACCATAGTTTTTCTTTTTCATGATGCTAGCCCGACGTGGGCAACGGGTCACTCGCAAAGAGGTCCCATAAATATAGCTTCCTTCACCAGCTATCTGCAAAGCAGACAGGATCCATGTCCCAAAGCTGGATCCTGTCTGCTTTGCAGATAGCTGGTGAGGGAAGCTATATTTATGGGACCTCTTTGCGAGTGACCCGTTGCCCACGTCGGGCTAGCATCATGAAAAAGAAAAAACTATGGTATTTGTCATTTACCATTACTTATTCGGACTATAGTGGATTTAATTATCCCAGAAGAGTTCCTTGTTCCATGCACTGTCTGTGTGTATATATATATATATATATATATATATATATATATATATATATATATATATATATATATACACAGGTGGGCGCGAAAGTCTGGATCCATAGGAAAATTTATTTTAATACATAAATTACAACAAATGGTAAATACTTAAAATGAATATCAACTTTAACTCGTAAATGCGTATCCGTGATACTGTACAGTAGTTCGTACTCCAGTATAAATACTCAAATACTTTTTTTATTTCAGCCCAGAAATGGCTTCGAATCTAACAACAGAAGACCGGGTAGAACTTGTGCTCATGTACGCGAGACAGGGCGCTACACACAGAGAAGTTGCTACCGAATTCAATAGAAATCATCCTGATAAGCATCCAGTAACACATGGGACTGTTGGCAAGTTGTTTAAACGTTTCAAAGAAACAGGAAGTGTACATGATCGACGGCGTTCTGGTCGTCCAAAAACTGCAACTGATGAAAATACCTCTGCAATGGTATGTGAAACTTTAACAAATAGTCCAGTAAAGTCAACAAGAAGATTATCAAATGAAACACGCATCTCGAGAACGTCAATTCGAAGAATTATTTATTAAAAATCATAAATTCCATCCCTAAGTGTCTCGATGTCAGAGGCCGCCAATTTGAGCATTTGTTATAATTTGTTGTTTATACTGGAGTACGAACTACTGTACAGTATCACGGATACGCATTTACGAGTTAAAGTTGATATTCATTTTAAGTATTTACTATTTGTTGTAATTTATGTATTAAAATAAATATTTTCCTATGGATCCAAACTTTCGGCCCACCCTGTATATAAAAGGGCGGATCTAGGCACTTCAGTAAGGGGGGGGGGTCCAAAGAAAAAAGGGCACAGTACTAAAAAAAATTTCTTAACATCTTCAGACGTGGCGTCCAATATTTTGGACAAAATGTATACCAAAAAGTGTAAGATTTATTGTTATTCAAAACCAAATATTTCAGTAACTTGTCCCTTACTTTACGTGCATTTTGGGTTCCTTTTCCCACAACTAAACTAAACCTATATTATTAAATATACAGAAAAATTTGTAGAAAGCTGCATTTTAGTAAGATTTATATTATCGTTATTTATATTATCGTTATTTATATTATCGTTATTTATATTATCGTTATTTATATTATCGTTATTTATATTATCGTTATTTATATTATCGTTATTTATATTATCGTTATTTATATTATTATTATTATATTCACTGTGACTGAAGGGGTTAAAACCAGACCACGAGTGAGCGAGTGTGAAGTCAATTGTATTGTTTTATGAGATAAGTCTCATTCAAATGTAATACAAAATAAAAATCTAATTTGGGTACAACAATTATCACAGAAAATTTTTCGAACAATTACGAATGACTTGCCAATTTAAAAGAACTATCAGAATAAGATGAAGGTAAAAATAGTGATATGGCTCCACCAGTACTAAGGGCACCTATGAAAACCATTACAACTACAAATTTGGAAGTACAATGGATACGGATAAAGATTCAAAATAGAATTTGAATAAAATAAAATAACCATGACCTATTTACAAAAACAAACTTTGTTTTGAGAGGCATACGCATCATTCAAATACGGCACTTGCACTTGAAAAAAGGGTACTTGCAAGAAATTAAGGAGGGGAGGTCCAGACGTCGCCGACCCCCTCCCCCGAGATCTGCCTTTGAAATACATACATACGTACGTATGTATGTATGTATGTATGTATGTATGTAGACATGGGCAGTAAATACTTTAGATGTATTTAAATAATAAATATATTACTTGAAAATAAAAGTAATTAAATACTAAATAAAATTCAGGTTTTCAGAAAGTATTTAAATACTAAATACATTACTTCTAAAATGTATTTAAATACATTTCAAATACAATTTAGATACTTTTCAAAAAGCACATAAAATCACTAACATCAGCTTTGTCTCTATTTTATTTGACTCTTTCGAGACATTCATTATATTTTTTGTTTATTTGCTCTCATTAGCACAAACTTTTCAAAGAGAGCATCTGACAGTTTGCCTCTCTTAGGAGAAAGAGTTATTCCTGCAAAGGAAAAAAGCCTTTCTACAGGCGCCGATGATGGCAGTGAGGTGTTGTATTTTAAAAATACATTCCGCACAACTGGATGCTTGTGTAGGCTACTGATAGTATTGTCAGGATCTTTTAGGTATGAGAGAATCTTCATCTCAATTGTCTGGACACCCGAAGAAGTAGCAGATGTATTTTCAAATCCAAAATACTCATCATGGTCTGAAGCATTGGATGACGTTTCTTCTCCATCTGTCAATAATTCTTTCACAGCCATTATAAGAGCATGCGCGCTGCTGAACACTGGGCTTCAACATTCCACGTCCTGTTGATACTAATCCACCTCAGCTTAAAATATGGGTGCGACACTGCAGCTAAAATGGCGTGTGGACCTCAGGGTCTAAACCGAGGTGCTTCCTAAACCTCTTCTGGAAACCTATGTCAATTGATCACCTTGAAGGCGATCAATGGCAATTGCAATGGGTGCCATTGTAGCAACATATTATTCTAAGAATTCCAGTTCATAGTTCTTGAAGATAGGTAGTTGAAGGGCGGTCATGACATCATTTAGTTTGGACTTTTTTTTTTAGTAACAGCTGCAGACAATCATACAGGGAATTCCAACGTGTTGGACAAGGTACATGCAAGCTGCAACCCATGCTTTCTTGGATTACCTCGGAAGACTTGGGTCGACCTCCTTTGTTCCACAAAGCAGAACACTTTCCCATCGCACTGTGAGTTAGAGATGCAAATTTGCCAGTTTTTAATGCAACTTTAGCATCTGTAGTTGCCACTAAACTAAGTGTATGTGAAGCACATCTTACATGGGCAGAAAGCGACACCTGATATTCATTCATCTCGGTACTAGTTGACTCGCACTCGTGCTCCTCTGTGGCAACGACTTGAAGATCCTCGTCAAAGGCATAGTCATCTTGCTCAGAAGCATCGAGATAAAGTAAGCATTCATCTTCATACATATCCATTTGTGCATCCAAAGGTACGGAATTTACTCCAACTTCTTTGAATGCTTTGACGAAGTTGGACCCATTGTCAGTGACAGTACTGACAATTTTTGAGCGCTGAATGTCATACTCTGAAATTATGTCGTCGTCTTTCAGCAATTTTGTTGTAGGAATGGATGCCTTCAAATCTACAGCATGCCAATGCTACTCCGTGTCGTTGCAGCTTCTGTTCATCTATCTGTTTCAAAGGGGAAAAAAAAATATATATATATATATATATATATATGTATATATATATATATATATATATTATATATATATATATATATTAATATATATATATATATATATATATATATATATATATATATATAATATATATATAATACAGTAGTCAACTGTTAATTGACTACTGTATTAAGGGTGTCCCGCGAGTTTAGGCAAATACTTTTGGATATGATTGTTCAGGTCATTCTCAGTGAAAAATGTTATATTGACAATTGTCTTTTTTATACTTAAATACGTATTTACCAACTATTACCAACTAATTGCTTGATAAAGACATGGTAAATGGATTAATTAGATAAATATTAAATACTAAATAAATACAGTTGCCATGGCGCATACTATATTAGTACATTTTGCATGTGGTAACTTACCCATTGAGCAGTCACTCCCAGAAAACTGCGATGACGGGTGGACCAGATATCAGCTGTCGGACAAACATGGCTAGTTTGCTGAATTTCCTTTTTTATGTTTGCCTTTAACGCCACTTCCGAGTCATTAAGGAGATGACCCAAGCTTCTTCTGGACATAACGCTTACAGTAGAATTCAGGGCTGAAATATATAAACATTTATAAGTACATGTATTGAGAGAGTCTTTGGCCAATATGTACTCAGTTGTACTGTCTATCATAAAATTTGAATATATATATATATATATCGGAGATATTCCGCGCAAGACGAGAGAGAGAGAGAACGAAACAAATGAAAAAATGAGGTAACCACTCGGGAATCGAACCCGGGATCTTCCGATTGCCGGTCAGATGCGATAACCATTACACCATGGGCCTCACTCTTCCAAATGCCGTAATGGTTATCGCATCTGACCGGCAATTGGAAGATCCCGATTCGATTCCGGGTGGTTATCTCATTTTTTCATTTGTTTCGTTCTCTCTCTCTCGTCTTGCGCGGAATATCTCCTATACAAGCGTCGTTCTTACGTTAATTATACTGCGTGTTTGCAGTTATATATATATATATATATATATATATATTATATAATATAATATATATATAATATAATATATAACTGTAACAAGCTTATGGCTGAATACACAAGCTTGTCATTTAAAAAATAATTATACATTTATTTAAATTATTTTCTGCAATCCTCGCAGCCTATACACTATACTGTATGTGTCATATCTTACGTACTATTGACAAGGTTCCCGAAGGCAGGCTGCTCGACCATGGCCAGTGGATGAATCCCTTGTACTACGAAATCTGCAATAGCAGAATCAACATCCTTTTGCGTGACTTTACGTTGATGGCTCCTTCCAGTGGCGAAGCTCTCTTCCACTGTCCGTTGTTGCAAGTGCTTCGCAGGTGGCATGTTCTGCTCTGACTGCTCACATTGTTTCCGCTTAATGCTGGCTCGTTTCTCTGTTACATATTGCTGAACAGTGTCCTTGACTCTTGGATGTACCCTCTGTAAAATTAAATATATATTCGTATATATGCCCAATACAATGAGCCAATAGAATTGCACAACCGACACATGCATGCAATAGTCAATATAATATTCAGAATAACTTACATATATTTTAATTTGGGTTATTCTAAAAATAAATAGGATTAATGAAATGAAAAACTAATAGCAAGCACCACGCCATTTGCAAAAAGCAATAATATATTATATTGAAGTTTAACGTATACCAAAGCAGTTTTCTATTTAGTTTAACGGCTTTATAGGGCAAATACACTTAACAATGATCTCATTCCAACTGCCTTTCCGTACGTAGGTCGTAGAGCGTTGTAAACAGCATTATCTACTCTCAAATAAATTAATGCAAGATGTAGAATATAATTTTAATATGACACGTGAAATGAAAACTCAATGAAAATATGACATCAGTAATTATACGAGTTAACAAATAAGTTGGAATAACTGTTAACACACATTGTGTGTTCAGTGTTGTGTGTCAGTGTGTGTCACACAATATCACCACATTTGTGTTATATTGTGTGTTAGTAGTTAACTCGTATAATTATATATATTACGAGATACAAATAGTATAACAATACATACCTTTAAGTGAGTGTATAGATTTGTTGTCGCAGAAGTAGACGCTGCAATTGTTTTGTGGCACAGAAGACACACAGTCTTCACTTTACTACCACCTTTGGAAGTTATTCGGAAATATTTTCCATCAAAAAAGTGGGTGCAGGTGTGATTCGCTATTTTTATTTTCACTTCCACCATCAACGACAACAACTTCTATTTTACCACCTTTTCCACCACTTCCACTTGCTGCAGCCATGTTACAAATGTTGTCCTCGTCTAATATGATCAATAGGCTAAGGCTAATTGCACAGTTATCGCTGAACTTTACACAACCACCATATGACAATGCCTCAGGATAGACTGCCGGCTGCCGCACTGCAGCTGTGAGTCTGTGACAATCGCTACTAGAGCAGACTGGAAGTTCCATTTTTCAAGGTGCTTCCAGAAAGTTCCAGCCTGCTGAGCCTGGAACTTTCTGGAAGCACAAGGACCTTGAAAAATGTTTTACTGTGTTCTGTGGTACCAGTTAAATACTGGGTGGTTGGTACTGTACATCCTCGCAAAATTGAACAGTTCACAAAAAGTATTTTAAAAATGTATTTAAAAACAGGTATTTACAAATACTAAATACTTTTCGAAAGTATTTAAATACGTAATTAAATATACTCTCCAAAAAGTATTTATAATATATGTATTTAAATTTATATTTAAATACATATTAAGTATTTTCAAATACATTACTGCCCATGTGTATATATATATATATATATAATTATATACACACACACACACACACACACAGGGTGTCCGAGAATTATCTGTACAAGTTTTGGCTGTTATTAAAGCAACCATGAAGTGTAGAAATTCCAGTGTTGTCCCATTTTACAGAGAATCTCATTAAGTTTTTTCTGATACCAAGTTCTGACAGTTTTTTAGAAATTCCAGTGTGTCCGAAAATTATCTGTACAATTTCATCTTTTAATAAAATTCCTGATAACACGTAAAATTCTTAAACAAGATTATTAGAATCTGTATTTTCAAAAGTTTCTTTTATTAAAGTAACGTTGTTACAAAACATTCGATATGTGCACCATCAGTGATTCGCAAAACATCCAATCGATAATCCAAATGTTGCCATGTACGCTGCAGCATATCCACATCAATTCGCTCAATAGCAGCTGTGATTCTTGCTTTTAAATCATCAATGTCTGTCACCCGCGTACAAAAAAGAAAAAACTTGTCAAAACTTATCAGAAAAAACTTCGTTTCTCTGTAAAATGGGACAACACTGAATTTCTACACTTCATGGTTGACTTTTAATAACAGCCAAAAATTGTACAGATAATTCTCGGACACCCGGTATATATATATATATATATATATATATATATATATATAGGCTGACCATATTTCCTTGAGACAAAAACGGGACATTGGGATGGCAAAAAGGGACGGGGGTTATGTAATATTCTGTATTCATGAAAAGTAAGTACATAAACATATTGAGCTTACAATTATTCTTCAGTGACAGAACCCATACAAAACGGTACTGTCCCGTTCAAAATGGTACGTATGGTCAGCCTATATATATATGTCCCACAAAAAAGTACACCCAACTTTAGATTGTACTAACTCCTCCAAAAATTGAGATATTTTGGATCTGTTTGTTTGATTTAATATAGCAAATTATTCTTTGTTAACGTTCAAATTTATTCGTGTTTAAACGATTTAGTGTTTAAGCATCTGCTTTTAACTGAAGGGTACAGCAAAATGGGTTGCGCGGAATGATCATTTCTCCCAGCCAGATAGCTCCTCTTGCTTTAACCAATGTGCTACTTTTACGTCGAAGAATATTGCAAATATTTTTTTTAAATAATTCGAACTTTGTATCTAAGATACGAGTCATACATATAAATGAAGAATCTGAATTACTAAATTTATAAATAACTTTGAAACCCTTATCATGCAGTTTACACGAAGGCAGCGCGTTCTCATGGTCACAACTTATCTGCAAACTAAAAGCTTAAAACAAGTTCAGAATACCTTCGAACTGCAATTTCCCGATAGAGCTTCTCCAACTAAACATACAATTTTGAAGAATGTTCGGAAATACAAAGAGAAGGAACGGTCCCATTTGAACAAAGGACGTTCAGGCCATCCGAAGACGGCAAGAACAGACGAGAACATCAGCATGTTCGGCATTTATTAGAGAGACATCCAAAAGTCCACCAGGCGAAATGGTACAAAACTCTCACGCATGTCATTTCATCGAATAGTTCGTGAGGATTTGAATTTTACCCATACAGAATGGAAATTCGACATTAACTCAGTGAAGAGATCTACCTCGCCGCCTAAGATTTGCCCAGTGGTTTCTTGAAAAACCAGAAAGATTCACGAACAATTAGTGGTTGGAGATGAGGCGGCCTTTTTTATGAATGGTCTAGTGAATAGACAATCTGCCGTCAGTATGCACCAAAAAAATCATCCCCTGACAATCATATCTACGAAAAGAATAACTCTAGACAAAAACTGTCTCTCTGGGTAGGACTGTGCGGTAGTGGAGCGGTAATTGGCCCGGTCTTTTACGATGATAGTCTAAATGGTGAAGCTTACCTAGAAATGATAGACCGAGAATCCTTCCACAAATACGTATTACTTATGGAAACCGATTTAATCGTATTTGGTGGGTGCAAGACGGAGCTCCTGCTCACAGAGAGTTTTGTGAAGGAACGCTTGCAGGAAGTCTTCCACCAAAGAGTAATTGCTACAGGCCATGACATTGAATGGCCTCCAGAAGCCCTGACTTGACCCCGTGTGATTCCTTTTTATGGGGTCATTTGAAAAATAGAGTATTTGCATCACAACCTATCAATTTAGATGATTTGAGGACTCGCATCACAGCTGAAATCAACTTGTTAAAAGACAATCCAGATCTTATCAAAAGAGTGATGGGGAAGATGAGAGCTCTACTCCAGATTTGTATCGATAGGAATGGCGGTCATGTTGAGAGAAAACGAAACTAAGCATAACTTTTGCAATAAGGAATAAAGAAAAATCTGCTTTGTATCTTATTAAAATTATGTTAAAGTATCTATTATTATGTATTTGTCTTTTCATTACATCGATAGCGCACACATTATTTTTTCATTGACCAATTTTGCGCAATCCATTTTGTTGTACCCTTCAGTTAAAAGCAGATGCTTAAACACTAAATCGTTTAAACATGAATAAATTTGAACGTTAACAAAGAATAATTTGCTATATTAAATCAAACAAACAGATCCAAAATATCTCAATTTTTGGAGGAGTTAGTACAATCTAAAGTTGGGTGTACTTTTTTGCGGGACATATGGTATAATATTACATACAGTGTGTTTCAGGTCGATCCTAGAAATATGGAAGTTGGAAATAGTTACGGAATTACTATGACAAACTTCAAATACAAACTACAAATTCCGCCAATTTCCATATTTCTAGGGTCGACCTGAAACACCCTGTGTAATATATAGTATTATACACACACATACGTGTGTGTGTGTGTGTGTGTCCCCCCCAAAAAACGCTACCTTTTTCATCGAGCCAACAAATCCCGAATAGCAAGGCTAACTAAGTGAAATAAATTATATTAAACTTTTTATATTGCCCTTAATATGAGAGGTAATTTATGTAAATCGGATGAATAGTCTCTACAAATTCAACTTGAATAACAATTCTTAAAAAATAAAGTTGACATACGAAAGTAGAAATTTTGTAACATTCGTGTCACTGAATAATCATACTTGCAAGAACAATGTCCCGATTTCATCGCGCCAGAAGATTAGCCACCAAATAGTCCTGATTTGAATCCATTTGACTATTTCATATGGGTTGACAAAATATTCGAGATTTCAATCAACCTCTAAAGAGGTCTCGATCGAGACACCATTTCTACAGCAGTTCGCCGGATGGCACGTAAGACTACAATTGGTAATTGATAATAATGGGGAGGACGCATTGAACACTCGCCGCGTTAATGTTTTATTCAATTTATTTTTGTTTATTGTAAACTTCTTTAATGTTCAATTAAGTCTCTTATTACCCTCGTTGTCAACTTTATTTTTTAAAAAACTATTGTCCAAATTGAATTTGTAAAAAGTACTCTCGTTCAATTTAAATAAACTGCCTCTCATTTCAAGGACAGTATAAAGGATTTAATATGACTCCCGCCCGGTTCATTTAGAACGGTCTCATTTGAGGTGAAAAATGTGGCCGATTTCTTGATTCGCTCCCGCCTGCTGGCTCATGGGTTCGGTCGAGTTGGTCGCTTACCCTACCATTGCGCGGTCTGAAGGTGAACCTTTGGGGCACACTCACCCCGACATCGTGTGGAAATGAACTTCCTGGCCGCTACCTTTATTATATATATATATATATATATAACGCTCTGAAATATTTCATTTTACAATATTTTGGAATTAAAAACTTATTATTATTATCGGTGGTAGTTGGGGTTATTATTTTTTCCAATGTTCTTTATTGTTGACGACTTAGAAATGTTTAACGTCGTTGTAGATTTCGAGACGTGTGCGGTTTCCCTCGAGCATGTTTTTTGAAAAGGTCGAACGTGACGTGACTCGAAAAAAGCTTAAATAAATAAAATAATTGATTTAACCAAAGTATTCCATTTGGGTGCGTTTCCATTTTTTTATTATTATTATTATTATTATTATTATTATTATATTATTATTTATTATTATTTATTATTTATTATTTATTATTTTTATAAATTTTTACAATAAATTTTTACAATAAATTTTTACAATAAATTATTATTATAAATTTTTACAATAAATTTTTACAATAAATTTTTACAATAAATTATTATTATAAATTTTTACAATAAATTTTTACGAGTTTTTGTCGTCATGCGTTTACAGACCGTGGCAAATTATTAGAATCGCCAGTCATAAGTTACCTTGTTTTACACTTTAGTGCGTTTAATTCATTTTTAGGAAATGAATCTCGGTAAAAGTGAAACGTGTTATCTTTTAAGAACCTTCAGCTTATAATTATATACTCACTTTGAATACTTTAAGTTTTGAAACGGGAGAGTATGACTAGAGATCTTGCTAAGAATCGGTCCTGTTGCTTCTATGGTAGTATCTCCCCGCATAGAAACACCGTAGGAATTTTATAGAAAATAATAAAAAGTAAAATAAATGAAAGAGTAAAACCAAATACATTCCAACTGATTTTGAAACTAATTCAAGTTTTGCATCATGATGAGAAGCTGCGACATCAATGCCTCGAGAGTATCGAAAATAAGCCCTTCTTAAAGCTAAGGGCAAGCAACAAAGTACTGAAACTTGAGTATGATTATTAGATAAAAGTTCTTAACACACACACACACACACACACACACACACACACACACACACACTGAAAATTATCTCTTACAGGATTTTGTAATTTAGAATGTGCTTATGTTCTCTGCTGATGTAGTGTGACACTCACTATTTTCTATTATTATTTAAAATAGATAGATTAAATTGTGTGAGTAAATATACATTTTTATATTATCGTGTCTCGCATTGAAGAGAACTTTATCAAGAGTCACTTTTGGTGAAAGAACATTTCCTCGTGTTAGTTTTAAGTTTTTACGCTTTGACTATCATTTAAATTTCGATGTGGATATTGTCGTTGCATTTAAGTGTGTTTCGCTCGTCGCTAACGTTGTTTTTGCACTTTTTAACCGAATACTTATTTTAATCCAATTATTTTCAGTAGGATTTCGTGGATTAATTAATTAATTAAACAATATTTCGAGATGCGGTTTTTGGTGGCTGAAATGGAATCTCTTCCTATTCTAATTGTGCTAAACCAGGTTGGGTTCCAACTGTAACGGCTGCTTGTGCAGAACTGAGGGAACTCGAAGAGGAGAACCCCTTCCTCAGCTTCCTTTACTAAAGAGCTAACCATATAACTTTGAAGTTTAGGAATAAATTTTGTAGTTGTAGCCATGTTCCCTCTAATTTTTTTTAGTCCGTGTGCGCAAGAATTTTCGTTGTGCATACATTTAGATTCGTGGTGAAAAATTGTGCAAACTTTTCTGAGCGCTATTATCTTCAAAATTATATATATATATATATATATATATATATATATATATATATATATATATATATATATATATATATTATATATATATATATATATATATATAATATATATATATATATATACAGTATATATATGTTAAACACAGACCGTGCATGGAACAAGGAACTCTTCTGGGAAATTAAATCCACTATAGTCCGAATAAGTAATGGTAAATGACAAATACCATAGTTTTTTCTTTTTCATGATGCTAGCCCGACGTGGCCCACGTCGGGCTAGCATCATGAAAAAGAAAACTATGGTATTTGTCATTTACCATTGCTTATTCGGACTATAGTGGATTTAATTTTCCCCAGAAGAGTTCCTTGTTCCATGCACGGTCTGTGTTTAACATATAAGTTTCTCAGGGGACCATTCTGAGTTCGTGTGTATATATATATATAAATATTAAATACTTAATAAATATTATTTCCATAAGGTGATAGCTTGATCATTACGGTACTATTAAATGGATTAAAAAACTGTTTACAATATTATATATTCTTAAAAAAGAAAACATTTTAACCATTCTAAAAATATGAATAAATAAAATTCAACAAAATAAAGAAATAAAATAAAAATAACATTAATTGAAAATGACTATTTTAGTTATCATTTCTCAAAACAATTTTTAGCATTTAGCAATTTAAAATAGACTATCAAGATTAATACATGATTTTATCAATTCACAAAATAGGAATAAAGTAAAAAAAATAAAATTCAATAAAATAAAATATAATCAAATATGATTTCTCCCTACGATCTTTAGCATTTGCCCATTCCAAATAAACTCTATGAAGATTAATACATCCGTCACCATTTAGGTAACTTTTAATTCGCATGAGCATGTCCAAATGATTTTCTTTCAAGCGGTTTCTTAATTTGTTCTTTATAGAATTCATTAAACTGAAATTTTTTAAATTACTTCATTTATTGTCGTGACTCATGATACGCTTGAGCCTGTGCGCATTTTATTTTGCTGTGTGCTCAGGTTTCACAACGCGTGTGCGCGCGCACACGCGCACACCTTACGTAGAGGGAACATTGGTTGTAGCTTCCTGCGAGAAAGAAGGCGGTGATCTTTACTGCGTCCCTTCGAAAATCACTATACTGACGGTTTCTCCCCGTGTAGGTATGGAAGACGTGGGGCGAGGCCATCAATGAGTGCGGTTCACTCTTCGCCGGATCCGATCGGATGGTTCCGATTCTGAAACTGGAAGCCGCGTCGAAAGGAGTCGACGGAGACATAAATGGAGGCAGACGAGCACGGCCTCCACCCCAAGGGGAATCCCACCCAGGGTACCAATCAGGGCACCAATGAGGGCACCAATCAGGGCACGAATCAGGGCACTGGCTGTAAAAAGACGGGCAGCGAGGATTCCAAAATGAAGAAGTAAGTTCGTATAACAAATTGTTTGGGAGAGAGGAAGAACTTTATAATTCAACACACACACACACACACACACACACACACACACACACATATATCTTACCCGATGAGACACTTTTTTTTTTTAAGAGGGAGGCAACCAGTTTAAACATCGTTCGGTTTATATAAATAACGCCTTAAAGAAAAAGTAATATTCTAAACTTCATCAATTTATTCCTAATCGAAAAGTAAACAAACGAATTTTTCGATCTATTTCCGTTTGTATGTATCGTAATCGAGGCGTTTGAACTCCGCCATTTATTTACACGGAATTCCATAAGTAAATAACGTTTTCAAATTTTAAACTTTGCGGTAGATCGAGAAATAAATAAAAATCCACGAATAACACCGGTATTCGCCTTCATGAAAGTCATAAAACGCCTCCCGAACATGTTTTCTACAAATGGCGAAGACCACTCGCGGAAATTGTTTTATATATATATATATATATTAATATATATATATAATATATATATATATATATATATATATAATATACATATACATATATACACATATACATACATACACACGCGCTTAACTTCACTGTTTCCAGATATTATAACTATCTTTTTCTTTCGAAGATGTTATTCAGCTAAGAGTATATTTAAATCAGAATTTATCAATGTAACGAAATGGTTGAACCACCAATAAACTTTTCCTAAATACAGTAAAACAAATTTCATAATTTTTCCTAATAACCGGAATGCATATCTTGATGAACTAAATGTTGATGAAATTGCTCGAAAGGGAGTGTACTGTAACAAAATTTCTTGGTGTAATGCTAAATAAGAATTTGCAGTTGAGTGATCATGTAAATTATATCGCTTATATCGCAAAAAAGATTTCAAGGAGCGTTGTTATAATGTTTAAACTTAGAAATGTAGTCCCTAAACGGGTTTTATTAACTCTGTATCATACTCTTGTTCTTCTTTATATAACGTACTGCACCCTTGTTTGAGGAAACTCCGCTAACAGCGCTTGAAATGATTTCCACGATCAATCTAGTACATTATTTAAAGAGCTAAAATAACTAAAGCTCAGAGACGTAATAAAACTGGCACATTTTATTTTATTTACGAGTGTAAAAACAATCATTCACTTACAATGGGTAAATAAATATCTTGTAGCTCAAGAAATCCACTCGTATCAGACCAGAAATAGATCAAAGCATGTTGTTCCTCAATTTAGATTGTCTTCATCTCAAAAATTATCCATTTTCATTGGATTAAAACTGGAATGATTTAAATGTTGATATAAAAAATATTGTGAATGTAAATTCATTTAAAACCAAGTTGAAATCTCGATTAATAATAAAATACTAATACAAATTTAAGATTAAATGTACATTATTCTATTACTTATTCATTTCTCGTGTGTTGTAACCTAGGATTAAATGTACATTACTTGTTATGGTTCATCTCGTGTCTAATATTGATTTCTTTGTTAGCATTGGTATCATACCTTCAATAATGACTTTTATTTGTTTTCTATCTATAATATAATAAATTATGACTAATATATACTGCAATTAATGATCCTTATTCATGATTTACGTATTATTACTAATACGGTAACTGATTTATTTTTAGTTAAGAGCCTATTGAAGCCTAAACCTTAAGGACTAACTTAAATAAAATAAATAGTCCAATTTCACAATTATTTATGTTGAAGCAAAATAAAAAATTGTAAAAGTTGGTTATTTTATCAACAAAGTTATTCACGTCTATATACCGTTCAACCTTTCAAATGTTCCGTGCGATTATTCCTCATTTCACGAAAGTCAAGCTTGTCGTCCCTCCTCTCGAGTTGGCCTGGTGAAGTAGAGAGTTGGTTTCTTGTACTCTCCACCTCGCATAGCCATGTACGCCCGGCTCATCTGGGATTGTTCTGAGCCAGGCGTCTAATCTTTTGAAGATGTCCACCGCAACACCACTCGTGTTCCTTAGTTCCTTGGGCAGCTGGTTGAACAGTTTTGGTTCTCTCGCAACAAAACTATTTTCCTTCAGGGTTGAGGATGTTCCCTGTCTAGCCTTTAATTTGGGAACACGGCATAATCTTCCTTTTCTACTTTCCATTGTTGCTTGGGGGGATTATGGGGTTCAACTAAATAAAAATTGCGCGAAAACGAATACGAATTTGGATAGGTTTTGAATTTGGATAATACGGAGTATTGTTGCTTTCAATGGTTATGAACTACGTACGGAATCCTCGTCGGTACATTGACCCCCCTGTTTGCTTGGCAATGCTGCTACGAGCTGCTCGTACCCTGAAGTAGCCGTATGTTTTTACGTAGGAAGGAGGGGCCCAGGACGAGCACCCGCAAAAATGTCCCCTTAGGAGAAGGAGAGTCGAAATCAAGGTCTCCGATGCTCTTTAAAACGGTGCCTTTATTTCACTAATTTTGAAAGATTGTGTGGTGTGTAAGATGTATGCGTGTGTAGTGAGGAACAGAGAGAGAAGCGTGTGTTTGAGAGCATGCTGGACTGCTCGCGGGGTAGATGAGACACGAAAAAGATCGGCTAAAGAGGAGTGACAGAAGAAACGAGAGTTCCAGCATTCCCTGTCTCTTGCCTCGAGAGTACTTCCCTGGTCGATTCGCGTCTACAATCATCTTGTGGGTAGAATGATGCTCTATGTAAAAAAATGGAAAAATTTTCATTCTTACTTTCACTCAAGTTGTAACTAAAAGTGTTTTGGACATTGAATAATTAAAACAAACACACACACACACACACACACACACAGAATCTGAATCCGTGTGGAATATTCATCAATTCAGTAAATGCTCAAACTGCAATCCATAAAACCTTTTACATTGGAAAATTCTCTTGCATAAACTACTATGAACATTCTTGTTCAAGACATTGGCACACAATATTTTTTGTCTTTAGTCGGGTTGTCACAGCCACGCACCATAATTAGGAACAAAAAGTAAAATTCGAAACGTCACTACTTGAATATTACGCAGTATTCATAGTAGTTTATGGACGAGAGAATTGATGTAAACGTCTTTAATTCGAACATTTACTAAATTAATAAATATTCCATACGAGTCCGGACTTTGCGTTCACCCTGTATATATACGTACAGTACAGGGTGTTTATAAAGTCCCAATCTATTTCGGTGAAAACGTAGCAAAAAGGGTAAAATTAAAAAAAAATATAATAGAAGGCATACATTTAATGAATACTTAAGCGTATGATTGTACATGAGCACCATCAGTATCTCTGAGAGTTCGAATCTGTCAGCAGCATTGCGGAACACATTTTGGAGCATGACAGGGGTTATTTTTGTAACTGCTGTTACGATACGAGCACGTAAATCTTGCAGATCTGTAACCCTCGTTTGATAGACGTTTCATTTGATAAAGCCCCATGCAAAGAAATCCAAGGGCGTTAGGTCAGGAGATCGAGCCTCCCAGGACCTGTTGCTTCTACGTCCGATCCACCGATTTGGAAATCGTTCATTTAGGTACTCCCAAGCAATGTTTGCGAAATGACAAGGTGCCCCATCTTGTTGAAAGACGACGGTGTTTAAACTACCATCTGAATGAAGCTGGGACATTTACGTTTTCACTGAAATAGATAGGGACTTTATAAACACCCTGTATAAAAAGAGTATTTTCCTCTCGTAAGTTAGGGTAACACGAGATGCAGTTACAACTCGCGAGGCGTAGTCGAAAGCTTCCTCAATTTTTAGTGTGAAGGCACTTTCGTAACACCACCCATGAAACGTTTTTGCCCTCAAACAGAAAAGTTTTTTTGAAGTGCTGAAGGTCATAGGGAATATAGTGAACTTCATATTTTCTTTATTTTGTGTCGTATCTTTCGCGAGACGCGTCCCCTTTGTCAGTTTTTTCCCGTTTACAGTTTGTATATGGATTGGTGGTGGTAGCATCTAAAATCGAAAGTCGTCGTGTAATTAAAAGTTGGAAGTAAGCGTTTATGGTATGACCGCGGGTTATTCTAAAGAACGGAGAGGTTTTTTTTTAAGTTTTATCTACTACTTTCGCTTTCGTAGGTTTCGTAGTGTTAGCCCAAAAATAAGTTTTACACGTAGAAGTGTCGCGTTGTTGGAAGACAGTGCCGCGCGCGCTCGCCCAAAATCGCGACATCGTTTAGTTGTGCGTTTCATGAGGCCATTAGTACGCGAATTATTTTTCGTATCGGAAGATGAGTGTTCCACGTAACTTCCTTCATTTGTATTGACACGAATTAACAATTAGTAACGAGTGTTATAAATATTAGTAGTTGGCACCTTAGGGTGAATGGCTAGGGCCAATGGGTATCCAATATCCATGTTGCAAAGTGCCGCTCTCTCTCTCTCTCTCTCTCTCTCTCTCTCTCTCTCTCTCTCGTGTCATTTTCTTTACATAAAAAAAGGAAGCTCGTAACGAGTTGTTTTCACTCACCTTTGAGTCATTAATATATATATTTTATTTTCTTCGCAGTCCATAAAAATTGATTGGCTATCTTATGGAAAAAGTGATCAGAATACGTAAGATTATCATTACGGTTTTTTATATTGTTTATATAATATTTACTACGTTTTAAAGTAGGTTCATATGGTATAATTATGAAGTTTCTTAAACTAATGAAGAAGCCAAAATGCGGCTGCGAGTCGTCTTTACGAGGATTTGAAAGAGTGTGTAGGTGAGTGAGATAAATATTTAAAAGATAGACTCCTATGTAATAGGGTTGCCAGATTTATCAAATGCCCATATGCGGGACAAACTTTTTTCTAAGATTTTTTTTTTTAAGACCAAATTTTTTTTCAAATTGAAACTAGAGTTCTTGAACGGTTACAACAAACAAAATTAGACAAATTTTATTACAATAATATTTAACAATTAAACATCGTGAATAAATTGAAATTATTATACATAATATTGAAATTCTAAATCAACTCATCCCTAAAAAATTGGCTTAAAAAATATTTTTCGCGGGACATTTTGAACGCGGGATTTTGACGCGGGATTTTTGGATCAAATGCGGGACTGTCCCGTAAAATACGGGACGTCTGGCAACCCTACCTATGTAATGGTAATTTTCAGAAAAGTTTATTTAGCCGCCGTATAGATATTTATTCGCGTCATAATGGTTCGGGAGTTAAAGATCTTGGGTAATGTTTTCGGGGCTGCTTAATCCGCCGCGTAACGACGAACGTTGTATGACAGAGGGGACCTACGGTTTCGCGCGTGATCCACGGGTCGCTACGTCATCTAGACGCGGAGGACGGTCTCCCATCCAACTACTACTATTCGGATCCAATGTCTCTCAACTTCGTTGATTTACGGGAAGTTTTGTTTCGACTTAGCTGAAAACTATACAATATAAAGTAGCACTATACTGTCACTCGGAAGCAATATTCAAAATATAGCGTGCCCTTAACGGTAGTTTTGACGAGTTTTCATAAATTGGTAACACAATTTCAATTCTGGGAAAAGAATAATTTAAAAGTAAAAATAGCAGTTTAAGACATTGTTCATTTTTTTTTTAATATAAATTATAACTTTCAGATACTTTTAAATTTTTTCATAAAACTATTTTCTTTAATTTTGTTTATGCGTATTTTATAGTCGTTCCACTCTCGCTTCAGTTAACCTCATTTAAATAATGAAGTTCTTAAAATGAATCTAATAAATTTTGTTACAGTTGCAGAAACTCCGCGTACAAGGATAGTTGGATCGAATGTTTTTTTTTTTTTTTTACTCTGATACTCGTTCAAAAGAACCTTTATTACTTTAGTGTAAAGGAATTATCCTTCATTTAACGGAACTTTAAACAGTTTTGTTAAAAGTTTATCAGAATGTAAATGAAGACAAGCATTAGATATAGATACTTTTGATTTTAAAACGCAATATAAATATAACCCGATTAAGCCAAAGTGTTTATGAGAGTAGAACATTTTGTGTCGAAAATGGGAATTCTTTCGTCTTATAATAAAATTTTATCCTTCGATATGCGTGGGTTCGTAGATAAGCGAGAACGTAACAGGGTGTTATCAGTAATAAGATTAAACCTATTGGTTTATTTTCACCGCTTCTAGCATCGTAACAAAAATAAAAGTATTCACCTTAAGTGACACGGTGGATCCACCTTTTTATTCTAAATTTTATATTTTGTGCGCTGCTGCTGTATGTAAAAGTACATTCGCTTTTTGACGTTTTACATTCGTGTATAGTTTGGAGGAAAGTTCGCCTAAAAACAATTTCTAAAAATGATAAAGAATTACTGAATGGTGGTAATATGTTTTTCATTGGCTATTTTATCCTTTTTTGTGATTGTAATAAAATTTGAAAAACAAAATCCAATCATTAATGATGCGTAATTATGCCTGCATGTCCGTTCGTCACACTTTCGTGTCCGCGCTGTAACTTTTGAACCGCTCCACATAAATTGATGAAACAATTTCATACGCGTATGGATTCTCACCAGACGATGTTTCATGAACAAAATGCGGGTCTTTGCGTCGAAGGTAAAGGTCACAAATAGAGGTCAAGATCAAATGGGGCTTTATCGTGTCCGGGCTTTAACTTCTGAATCACTCGGCATAAAGGTATAAATTAATGAAACTTCATACTCGTATATTTCATCACGAGGTAAGGTGTCACGAGCGAGAAGTAGGTCGTTACGTCGAAAGTCAAAGTCACGGATAGAGGTCAAAAGTCAATTGAAGGTCGAACCGTAACTTTTGAACTGCTCGACATAAATTGATAAAACTTCACACGCATCCGGATCATCACGAGACGATGTGCCTTACGCTAGACTGGTCCCTCTATCAAAGGTCAGGGTCACAAATAGAGGTAAAAAATCAAATGGGAGTCGGCCTGTAACTTTTGAACCGCTGTAGATAAACTGGTGAAACTTCGCACGGATTTGGATCATCGCAATACTCGGGTCTTCGTATCAGAGGTCAAGGTCAGAAATAGAAATCAAAGGTCAAATGGAGGTACGCACTATAACTTTTGAGCCTCTCCACATAAATTGGTGAAACTTCTTAGGCGTATGTAACATTACAAAACGGTGTGTCGCGAGCAAGAATTATGTTCTTGCAGTACGGGTGAAGGTCACAGATATAGGCGCGATATTGATGTCTTTCCGACATAGTTTTTGTTTGTAGGCGAACTTTTTCCCGAAACTGTTCATTAAAATGAAAGTAATAAAGATACCTATTTGTATCGCAGTGTGCAGTACTTGCATGCTTAGGTTTTGTAAGCATGTACAGTACTTGCATGTCGAAAGTGACCATTATGAATGGTACAATTTACAAAATGTCTTCTTTGTAAAATTAGTAAAATCTGCGTATTTTATCCGAATAGATCTTTTTATTTTTCTTTATACTTTTTTTTTTGTTAAAAACTATAAAAACCAAGAAACATCTCTACAGTCGGAAAAATGTTAAGTTTGCTTAGATTAAGTAAGTTAAGCTAGGATGAATCGCTTAATGTTAAGTTAGGTTAACTATTACCACATTATTTAGAGACTACAGAAAACATCCTTCAATCCCCCGTACGTCCCACCACTTATTACGACGTCCTCGGTTTAATGACAATAGGTTAGGTTAGTTTTTAACATGGAATGAATGATAGGCGAGTAATATACGTTCTTACATACCAGTCTGATTCTTTTCTTATGAATATAATTATCGTAAAACTTAATTTTCCCAAATCCAAGGTGGTTATAATAATGTTCACTGATCTTTAGTTCATTTAGAAATTTCAAAATAATAACTATATATAGTATAGTGTTCTTAATATGATTGTTCATAGGGATCTGGAAAGTCGGGGAAGATCGAGTTTTGTTGCGAAATTTCAGGGAAAACAAAAAACAAATTGGATTGTGGTCAGGGAATTATCGTGACTGTAAAGAACCATAGGCTACGGCAGATTGTTTAGATAATTTTCTTTACTAAAGATTCTGAAGAAGTAAGTTTTATGATAGAAGTCTGTGGAATCATCAACAGCCTGAGATTTAATGATAAAAGGAAAACAAGGTGTGTGGGCAGAGCATTTTTTAAGCTTTTTCCACTGGGCGACAAAGGCAGATCGGGAAGTGCGGGGGGTGGGATTAAGGCAGGGGTGTGCTGCCAATTCCTTAACAACCGGTTCTGATACAGATAGGGGTGTAAATCGGCGAGCGCCAATGGCGCGAATCATTAAATTAGGGGGTCTGTAGTAAGCGATAGTTTCCCCAGCGGGGTCCGGGGCGGAACCCCGGAAACCAACGCATTTTAGCTTTTCCAAACAGCATTTTGTAACATTTTGGCAGAAATTACTTAACATATTCTTTATACTCACTAATGACATAATTATCTAAAAATAAACTAATTTTTCATCAAAAAATAACTAAATATTGAAATGACCACTGCTTGTGATACTACCTATATTTTTCTATAAAATCCTGAAAAAATGAAAAAAAATTTAGATATAAATAAATTTCTACTGACTGTTAAATATTTGTTAAAAACAAACAAAAACGGTTCGATGATCCAATCAGAATTTAATAACCGGTTCAGGCGAACCGGACCGAACCGATCCCAGCACACCCCGGGTAATATTAAGGATAGTATAGATCCGGATGTTCCCTAATCAGGCCACCATCCCCGTGTGGTCTGAAATAACACTAGCATTATCTATATATAAATATTCAATGTAAATTTCATATTTACACTCGGGATAAACAGTTCTAATTGTGGCATACGTCCATGTATTATATGTATTTATATGGCTTCCAAGACAATGCTCCCAAGACAATTCTATTTTTACAAATTTTAAAAATTCCTTGTCGCCCAGTACCCTAAAATTTAATTTACTGGGCGACAAATTTTCTTCACTGGGTGACATTCATGTCGCCCACTTAGTAGGTTAAAAAATGCTCTGTGTGGGGTGTATGGACGTCTGTAAGGGGTTGGAGGAGGACGTTTAAAATACACAAAAAATGAAATTCGGTTAGGGAAATCACTTAAGATTCGCTATGAACCCTGTATGATATGCATAGTGACGAACTGATTACTTTTTAAGAGTTTTGCATGGAAATCATTAGTTGCATTGTAAATATACGCGGTTTGTTTGAAAAATAGAACTTGCAAACTTGCTCCTCAAATTTGTGATAATGATTATTGATGAGTACACTTAATTATACAACAGTCCTCGCTTTGCGCTGTTTCGCTATAGCACTATTTTTATGTTGATACCCTATTTCGCTTAGCGCTCAGCGCTATTCACTATAGCATTCTCGGTGTCGTACGCTAGGCAGTGTTAATCGTACGCGATTTCCACAACGCATTGGCGCCGCGCAGCCACGCCGTGCAATTTATTTAGCCAGTGCTTCAACTTTTAGGGTAATTCCAATTTCCATACACTATATTTTAGTTATTTATGCAGTGTACACTATTGTTTTGTAACATAAGCACACCGGACAAAAAATTAGTCACCCCTAATAGCACCGATAGTAGGAAGTTCAAGGTCACACAGAGGACGCTGATGTAGCATTGGTAAGTGACAAGTAGCGGTGACGTAGCACACAGGATCAGATCTGTTTCGTGAGGTGGTGAAGAACAAAGTGTGTGTTGGATATAGTCTGCAAAATGGGTCGTGAGGCAGACGTTACTCAGTGGCAAAAAGGAGCCATCGTGTTTGGCAGAGCCCACGGACACAAAATGTCTGAAGTAGCCCAATTTGTTGGTGTGTCAACGCGTACTGTCCAGCGAGTTTACAAAGAGTGGTGTAGTTCGCAATCAACTGACAATCGACGGCGTAACTGTGGCCGGAAAACAATTCTCGACAATAGGGGCCGCCGCCATGTTTCTCGTCTAGTAACTGCAAATCGTTTTCAAACCAGAGAACAATTGCTCCAAGAAACCAATGAGGTTCTCCAGCGATCAATTTCCGAACGGACATTGCGACGAGAACTGCATGCGATGGACATCTGGAGCAGGGTACCACGGAAGAGGCCGCTGTTAACAGCAAGTCACAAATTGGCACGTTATAAATGGGCTCAGAGGCACAAAAACTGGACTGCGGCAGATTGGAAACGTGTAATTTGGTCCGATGAGTCCCGTTTTTTTTTGTTCTCCAATGATGGGAGGCGACGAGTACATCGCAGGTCCAATGAAGCCTTTAATCCTGAATGCGTCGAAGGTGTTGTTCAGGCTGGAAACAGAAAGTGAAGCGCAGGAATAGACACCCACGGACTCTGGCGGAACTTCGGGACCGGCTGATGAACGAGTGGCAGCAAATCGATGTTCAGTACATGCACAACCTCGTAGAGTCTCTGCCTCGCCGGATTCGTGCGGTTATCAAGGCCAGAGGCGCCGTCACACGTTATTAGGTACATTCTGAGAGGGGTGACTAATTTTTTGTCCGGTGTGCTTATTAACAATAAACAATGCCGAATGTAACCAATTACATTATATTTTGTTATTTAATGTCATTTTATAGCACAAAGAGGGGGTCGTGGTAACGAATTAAACCTATTTACATTATTTCTTATGGTAAAATAGTCCCCGCTTAGTGCTGTTTCACTTAACACTCGGTTTTTCTGAAACCAATCAAGAGCTCTAAGCGGGGACTGCCTGCTAAATGAATTTTAAAAATGTATGCAGTATCACTAGAAACGTATCGCTATGTGATATGTATACTAAGATTATCTTCACACATACCTATATACAGTATATAGGCGCCCGATAGCTCGTTAGTTGCTGTGGGCCGTGAGGCTCTGGTTCGCTCCTGGGTTGGATTGGCCGCTTATCCTGTCATTGCTTAGGCTAAAGGTGACCCTTGGGGCACACTTTCCCCCCACATTGTGTGGGGAAATGAACTTCCTGGCTGTTACTAATATATATATATATATATATATATATATATATATATATATATATATATATATTTATATTTATATTTATATTTATATTCGCCGAGATATGTACCACTTTCACTAGGTACGAATCGGCGGTAAATTAAAGAAAAAAGGAAAAAATATATATATATATAATCTCAAAACCACAGTTTCGTGGAAGTGAAAAACTGACTAATGTCTAAATATAGGGAACATTTACAAGGATTTGAAAACTAATTTTTACGATGGTAAAAAACCGAAGTGGATTAATATTTTTTGTATGATTATATCTGTCAACATGAATTAAAGCGAAGAAAATATATATTGAGGTAGGTTGCGCTTACAAGGGTTTGGAATATGACGTTTTATGTTGTTAAACAATGTTCATTTACTAAGGTTTGCTTATGTTGTTTAAGAAAGTTACAATATACAGTGGGTTAAAAACGTTCTCTCCAGAAACACCATGTTTCTTACGAATATTCATTAGTAAGAGAGAGAGAGAGAGTTTAACAACAGTAATTTTTTTTACCATATTGTGGATGGAATCGTAAATGATTTTTTCTTTTCAGTGACACAATGGAGAGGTTGATGCGGTTGGTGGTTGCTCAGGGAGAAACGATTCAGACGCAGTTACGACGCATGCAAGAAAGAGACCAGCAGATAGAAAATTTCGAGCACCAGCTGCATCTTTTAAGGGTTCAGAGTTTGGGGTCGGATTACTTGTTACAGTCGTACTTGAAGGAACCCCCGCAAGATTTTCCTCAGCATAACCAAGAAACCCATCCTTTTTCTAAGGACGAACTCTTGTGCGAGGAGAAAAGCAACGACTCGGGGGTGGTCACCGAAGAAGTCCCAGAATCTGACGTTCGGCCCCCGCATTCCGAAAAGGTTCAACCAATAAAACAGGCGGATTGTTTGGAGGACTTGGAGGACGTGAGAGCAAGAGCGTTACTCTTAGATAAGTTGGAGAAAGTTCTTATTCAACTGCTGGAACATGAACAATCACTGTCGAAGCTCGAGGAATCATTGGCGGAATCCACCGTGTGCGAAATGACACAGATTGAAGAAGAAATCGCCAATGCCACTCTCGTTCATGCCAGCACTGTCGCCAACGCCAGACAGAATGAACAAAAGCTGAGGGAATTGGATGTGGTGGTGTATCAGCGTCGTACAACTCTGGAAGCACTTTTAGAGGAAGACGCGAGATACGAAGAAGAAGCTTTGGCCTTGCAAGCTCACCTCGATTACATCATTCATCTCCCTCCAACCGCTTTTAAACTCCCGGATGAGGGACAGACAACGGAGTTTCGACCACTCTCCACTAATTCCTTTAAAAGTTTGACTCTTTCTCCGAATAAAACAGTGGCTCCTCCTCCGCCAAAACCAGTTACGGCTACTACCACACTGCCCCCTTCACTAAATTGTAAAACAAATCCACAATCGATTAATCCTAAGGAAAAGTACCTGTTCATAAGTTCCTCCATCCCGAAAATCTGTCCCAAAGAAGCAACTCCCACACTAAAGTCCAACCCCAAAGTGAATACCTCTCCTTCCGATGTTCTTTCAGTGAAGGATCAAACCCCTCCACCCGCCACGTCGCCTCCTCCTCTGGACGAAGATGACGACAAAGATTCTGGAAAGACGAACAGCCTCTGCGTTAGTTCGCGTTCCAGTAGTTCTTCGGATAGTTCTAGGGGGGGCGCTTCACCCTGCGAAGGACCCAGCTCAAAATCCTCACCAAAAACATCTCCTTCGGAATCCTCGAAAGATGTTGAATCGATCGATTCAAATTCCGACACGGGTTTGAGCTCGCTTCACAGCAGTAGCGATGAAGGCGCGTACGTCCTCGATACACTAGTGTAGCGACACCCCAAACCAGCCAGCAACCAAAGTTCCAACGTTAGATTTTGTCTACAAGTTCAAAAATCAAACTTAATAAGAAGTTAAAGCAATTGTTGTAATTTTTAAATTATTATTATTATATATATATATATATATATATATATATATATATATATATGCAGGGCTTGTATTTGTAAACCGATTTGTATTTATGTAAATAAATTTTATAAAATAATGTAAAAGAAAAGTATTATATATATGTATGTATGTATGTATGTATATGTGTGTGTGTGTGTGTGTGTGTGTGTGTGTGTGTGTGTGTGTACCTTTTCAACTTTTCAGATGTTCCGTGCGATGATTCCTCGTTTCACGAAGGTCAAGCTTGTCGCCCCTCTTCTCCCAGAGGATACCATGATCTCGTATTTTATTTTAAAAATATGTGTATCTCAATAAGTTTTAAGTTCGTGTATTCGTGTATATTTTAATAAAACCAAGTACTGTGATACGCTTCTATAATATGTAAATAGCGCAGTAAATTTAGAGTATACCAAAATAGATCGTTCTACAATATTTTATGCTATCTACTACTTTTAGCTATTTCACAAGTAAAAATTAATATGTACGCAATACGGCCCTATATAGTTTTAAATTTTTTTTTTCAAGCTTTTAAAGATAATAAATTTTATTAACTTCAAATGTATAACTCTTGTCTGTGTGCAGTTATAAGTCAGTACATTTTGTTAAATTCATTTAGATTTTAACCAAAACACGGACAGTGCCACGCTGAAAGTATTTTTTTTTTAAACTACTCTTATTTAAATATTGTTGAGGAAGAAACGCGTTTCTGACAGAATTTGATGGAAGTAAAAATCAAGTTGTAATCTGCATAGAAATTACGTTTCTGTTTTCACTCTAAAAACAACCCTTGATGATCCTCGTGTATTGTGTCAATGTTTTTGTCGTTTCCCTCTTTGGACCGAAGAGGGCAGTGGATCACGTATAAGTAAATCGTTATTGCAATGGTCTTAAAAATCTCCGTAAAATGTGATTCTTGGTGTCCGGCTTTAATGGCTTTTAGCATCTTTATTTTGGAGTAAGATAATCTCTTAAGTCCCAGTTGTATATGACTGACTGGTTGTTTTTCCTTTATACCCGTTAGACTCTTCGTTTCCTCTTGGCTTTCTTCCGTTGTCAGAACTAAAATGGAAAACGAATCTTTCGCTCTTTCTGCCTTTTAAATATCAGATTGTTTATTTATTTTAAATGCAAACTGAAAGTTTTTCGGTTCTGTTTAGATCAAATTTTCACGTTTTAGTTGACTTGCGTAATAATTGTTTTTCATTGCAGTTCCATTGCGGTATTTGTGGGATGTAGTCGTCATTGCGCTGAACGTTGTTGGGGCCATAGTTATCTCGTATTTGCTCAATGTATATCGTTTCAATATTACCAGTTATACCATACTCTATTCTTTTAACTGTATAAGGTGTAACAGTATTAAAACTAGTATTAATAATACTAAATCATACAGCTTTATTATCCTAAGTTTAATGTATTCCAGTCGAATTAAATCAAAGTTTTATAGAAATTCCAAAGCAGATTATTTATTTATTCCGTAAGTATTTTACTTTTACGATAGTTTCTATTCTTAGTTTAATAATTTTATCTTGCGTGAAGTTATTATTTAAATAAAAGAAAATATTATGTTAGTTCCAACTCGAATTGGTACATTAACAATCTTATGATACTTTATTTTGTATTTGCATAATACTGTAAATGTCAGTGCAATAATACTTTCAAAAATACTTAAAAGTAATTTTTTAAATCCACGAACTTGGACAAAATTATTTAATATTGAAAAAACATTTAGAAATCAAAATATTTGTCAGCTTTATAAAGTTTTCTTTTGTAGAATATATATATATATATAATATATATATATATATATATATATATATATATATATATATATATTATAATTACATGTTTTATATTTAAAAATATAAAGTGTTAGCTCAGATTCTATAATAAGATTTACTGATGGATGCAATAAAGAGGTCTATATTATTCATAGTGTTTATTTTTGTACTTTGATAATATTCCTCCTTCGTTATAAAATATTTATGTAATAAATAAAATTAACTGACAAAGTTTGTTTAAAAAAATTCATATGTTTCAGCGTATCGTAACTGAGTTTGTAAGGTAACAAATATCGATTTTCGAGTCTATTGGCGTAATTCATAAATGTACTAATTATCCAAACATCACTGTTTTTCGTCGTAAAAATTATCTATTGAAATATAGGTAAATGTGTTCATCATTCTTTGGTGGGACTTAAATTACAGGATTCTCTTCGGGTAAATTTGCGTGCGATTCTTGCATAACAATCCCAACATAATCAATTTCCATATTTTCACTTTCTTCAGCTAACACTGCAAAGAGAGAAAGAAATCCGATTTCATACATTATCTGAAAAAAAAAATTCCCATTCTCCATGAAATGAGCATGACGAGGCATAACATCGACACTAAAAAAACTAATAACCTAACCCACAATAACTTGTCGATTTTGTCACGTCGATCATATGAGGCGTTTGGCGAATAGAGGCGACTAACCATTTCGGGATTTCGGTTGATTCGCCTCTATTCGCCTGAACGCCTCGTACCGTATGTCGTTAGCCGGGCATGATGCTTGAGCTCGGAACTGGAAAAAAAATCGCTCGTCAATTACACAAAGATGCAAAGGACTCACCCCAACCTATTATTAAATGTTAAAAATTTTTTAAAGGTAATTAGATGATGATCAAAGGTTTAGCAAATGTATTCCGTACATCAAGTAAATTCTTAAATATGCAGATCTTTACTATAGTGTGCACAGCCTCTTAGATGTCATTTTATATTATAAATTAAATCTTCGTTCGTTCTTAATACCTTTTCCGTTTTTATTATAAGTGTCCATACAACGCATTCCTTAAGGATAATTATAATTTATATTCAGTTAATCTAATAAATCTTATCTTCTGCATTTGCGGATCGGGGTCAAAATTATCGTGCTTTGGACAGAGGCACACGTTCAGAGTTCTGATCAACAGGGCTACGTCGTGGCCACGTCGTAACGCCGCTTCCCTTTAAATCAGCGAAGTTAAATGACGCTAGGTCTCTTCAGTACCTGGATGGGTGACCGTCTTCAGCGTTCGGATAATGTAGTGACCTTTAGATGGTTTGGATCTCGCGTAAAGCTGTAAGTCCCATCTGTCACATTACCTTTGCCAGTAAAGAGGAAATTAAGGTATGTTCTACATACAGTCAATACGGACTTGTTTCATATCTGGATAATTATGTCCTTCAAGAATATATAAGAATATGTTGCATCATACGAGATGATCCCATTATTCTATTGATGATGTACGAGGGGCGGTACGAAAGTAATGCCTCTTATTGTATTTACGAATTAAAAAATAAAAGGCACTTTCGTACCGACCAGCGTATTTTTCAAGTTCCTTCATAGCAATCTATTTTGACAAAATACCTCCTGAACACAAAATTTAAGCTGTACTGGCGATCTTCTTGCTTATCTCTGACTTGATCATCCTCCTTTCGGGATTTGGTGAAACTTTTGCTGTTGCGCTAGACATATCAAAAGCTTTTGATAAAGTCTGGCACAAATCTTTAATTTCCAAACTGCCTTCCTTCGGTTTCTATTCTTCCAGCTGTGCCTTCATCTCTATTTCCTTTCTGGCCGATCTATAGCTGCGGATGTAAATGGCCACTGTTCTCCTAAAGCTATCAACAGTGGTGTTCCTCAGGGTTCTCTCCTGTTACCCACTCTTTTCCTTTTCTTTATCAATGATCATATAAGTCACACTTCCTGCCCTATTCACTCGTGGCTTTCAATGCCTCAAAAACCCGGTTCCTCCATCTGTCTACTCGTCATAATCTTCTATACGACTATCCCCTTACCTTTAACAACACACAACTTAATCCTTCCTCTTCTCTTAACTTCTTGGCGTTTCCTTTTCTCGTGAGCTTTCCTGAAAAGATCACATATACGCTCTTTCCAAAACAACTTCTAAGAGGTTAGGTGTGTTGGGCCGTCTCCGCGGTTTCTTCACCCCCACTCAGTTGCTCGCTCTGTACAGGGGTCTTGTCCGCCTCTGTATGGAGCAGGCTTCTCATGTATGGGGTGGCTCAACCTACACAGCCCTGCTTGACTGTATGGAATCAAAGGGTTTTCGTCTCATCAACTCTCTCTCTCTCTCTCTCTCTCTCTCTCTCTCTCTCTCTCTCTCTCTCTCTCTCTCTCTCTCTCTCTCTCTCTCTCTCTCTCTCTCTCTAAGGAGTTCTTCAGTTATGTTAATAGTAGAAAGCCTATTAGAAGCATGATAGGTCCTTTAAAGGACGGAAGCGGCGTTCTGCGGACCTCCGACGCGGACATCGCTAAGGTGCTTAATGAGTACTTTGCGGGAGTGTTCACCAGGGAGGATACCCGCGTCATCCCGGAGCCAGCTGTGAGGCACGAAGGTGTTGACCTGGATAGTGTTAGATGTACCGCGACAGTCGTTGCTCATAGAATAGACAAACTGAGCGCGTTTAAGGCTCCTGGGCCAGACCAGTTTCTCCCCAGTGTTTTGCGAGAAGTGCGCGACCAGGTGGCTCCCCACCTGGCTACAGTCTTCAACAAATCGTTGGAGATGGGCCAGGTGCCTGGTGACTGGAGGGAGGCCAACGTGACCCCTATCTTTAAGAAAGGGGATCACGAAAGTCCAGGGAACTATCGTCCTATTAGTCTCACTTCAGTTGTAGGTAAATTATTAGAAAGGATAATAGCTGATAGAATCGTTGACCATTTGGATTCCTACAAGCTGCTTGGGGACTCCCAACATGGGTTTAGACGGCATAGGTCGTGTCTCACCAACTTGCTCGAGTTTTTCCACGTCATGTTGAGTGAGTACGATAAGAGTAGGGCGATTGATATACTTTATCTCGACTTTCAGAAAGCCTTTGATAAGGTACCTCACCGCCGGCTAATGGCGAAAGTGCGCGCGCTGGGTATCGGTGGGGAAATGGGTAGGTGGATTGAAAACTGGCTAAGGAATAGGCGGCAGAGGGTGGTAATTAAAGGGGCTAGTTCGGGTTGGGCCTCGGTCACTAGTGGGTTCCTCAGGGTTCCGTTTTGGGGCCGCTGTTGTTTACCATTTACATAAATGATATCGACGGTGGCATCGTCAGTCGGATCGCCAAATTCGCTGATGACACCAAGCTTGGGGCCAATGTTGGGACGCCCGAAGCGATCGAGGAACTGCGTGCGGACCTGGGTAGGATAGGAGAGTGGTCCGAAAAATGGCAAATGCCGTTTAACTTGGGTAAATGCAAAGTGATGCACATTGGCTACGCCAATCCCAAGTCGGACTACTCGATGTTGGGCAGTAATATCGAGGTGACTGATTTAGAAAAGGACTTGGGTGTGCTAATTAGCAGCGACCTTAAGTTTACGAAACAGTGTGTAGAGATGGAAAAGAAAGCCCAGAAACTATTGGGTTATATCAGGAGGCAATTTCAGTTTCGGAACAAGGAGATTGTGCTCTCACTGTACAATTCCCTTGTTCGGCCGTACCTGGAGTATGCTGTGCAGTTCTGGTCGCCCACCCTCAGGAAAGATATTGAGAGGCTGGAGCGAGTGCAGGCGAGGGCCACAAAGTTAATCCCTTCCGTTAGGCATATGGGCTACAATCGACGGTTACGCGCCCTGAACTTGTTTTCGCTTGAAACTCGGAGGCTGCGCGGTCAACTGATCGAGGTTTTCAAGCTCTTACGAGGGTTCAACGATGTCGATTTTAGAAGTATGTTTAGTTTAAATGATAACCCAACTCGCAACAATGGTTGGAAGTTGGATTTGAAACGGTTTAGGACTAGTGTGTGTGGGAATTACGTTACGTATAAGATCTGTGACACATGGAACAGGTTACCTTCGGAAGTTGTGAACAGTTCCTCTGTGGATCAGTTCAAGAAAAGGTTAGACGAAATCTTGCACACTATTTGAGTGTGTAAAGACATTTAGGACCTCAGTCTGCGGAAATTTCTTTTCCTATAAAATAGTTAATATCTGGAACCAACTTCCCTCAGAGGATGTTTCCAGTCAAAGTGTAAATCTGTTTAAAAATAGGCTAGACAAAGTACTGAACACACTCATAGTTTAAGATTAAAACCTCAGAAAACTCTGCAGGAGGTCACTTGCTCGGTCTCTGTGAGCAAGCTAAATATAGAGCTATTTATATATTCTCCACTTTCCTGTAAAATTTCCTTGGCTACTTTTCCAGGGTCAAGGTATTTTCTTCAACCTTTTTCCGTACCTGCCTCTGGCAGGGAGGGAGCGGAGGGTGGGGGAGAGCCTTCTACTTTTCTATCCAGTTTTCTACTACTGCTAGGATAGTTGAAAGACAAATTTTCCTCTGGCACCCGTTGCCATTGGTACCTCCTCGGTATGGGCCGCAAGGCCTTTTGAGGTACTTCTTTTCCTTGTAACTCCTTGTAACTCTCTCCTCTTCTCTCTTCTTCTCTCTTCTTCTCTCTCTCTCTTCTCTCTCTCTCTTCTCTCTCTCTCTTCTCTCTCTCTCTTCTTCTCTCTCTCTCTTCTTCTTCTTCTCTCTCTCTTCTTCTTCTTCTTCTTCTCTCTTCTTCTTCTTCTTCTTCTTCTCTCTCTTCTTCTTCTTCTCTCTTCTCTCTCTCTCTTCTCTCTCTCTTCTCTCTCTCTCTTCTCTCTTCTCTCTCTCTTCTCTCTCTCTCTCTCTCTCTCTTCTCTCTCTCTTCTCTCTCTCTTCTCTCTCTCTTCTCTCTTCTCTCTTCTCTCTCTTCTTCTTCTTCTCTCTCTTCTTCTTCTTCTCTCTTCTTCTTCTTCTTCTCTCTTCTCTCTCTCTCTTCTCTCTCTCTCTCTCTCTCTCTTCTCTCTTCTCTCTCTCTTCTCTCTCTCTTCTCTCTCTCTTCTCTCTCTCTCTTCTCTCTCTCTTCTCTCTTCTCTCTCTCTTCTCTCTTCTCTCTTCTTCTTCTCTTCTTCTTCTTCTCTTCTTCTTCTCTCTTCTTCTTCTCTCTCTCTTCTCTCTCTCTTCTCTCTTCTCTCTTCTCTCTTCTTCTCTCTTCTTCTTCTTCTCTCTTCTTCTTCTCTCTTCTTTCTCCTCTCTCTTCTCTCTCTCTTCTCTCTCTCTCTTCTCTCTTCTCTCTTCTCTCTTCTCTCTTCTCTCTCTCTCTCTTCTCTCTCTCTCTTCTCTCTTCTTCTCTCTTCTCTCCAGTGTTTTGCGAGAAGTGCGCGACCAGGTGGCTCCCCACCTGGCTACAGTCTTCAACAAATCGCTGGTGATGGGCCAGGTGCCTGGTGACTGGAGGGAGGCCAACGTGACCCCTATCTTTAAGAAAGGGGATCACGAAAGTCCAGGGAACTATCGTCCTATTAGTCTCACTTCAGTTGTAGGTAAATTATTAGAAAGGATAATAGCTGATAGAATCGTTGACCATTTGGATTCCTACAAGCTGCTTGGGGACTCCCAACATGGGTTTAGACGGCATAGGTCGTGTCTCACCAACTTGCTCGAGTTTTTCCACGTCATGTTGAGTGAGTACGATAAGAGTAGGGCGATTGATATACTTTATCTCGACTTTCAGAAAGCCTTTGATAAGGTACCTCACCGCCGGCTAATGGCGAAAGTGCGCGCGCTGGGTATCGGTGGGGAAATAGTTAGGTGGATTGAAAACTGGCTGAGGAATAGGCGGCAGAGGGTGGTAATTAAAGGGGCTAGTTCGGGTTGGGCCTCGGTCACTAGTGGGGTTCCTCAGGGTTCCGTTTTGGGGCCACTGTTGTTTACCATTTACATAAATGATATCGACGGTGGCATCGTCAGTCGGATCGCCAAATTCGCTGATGACACCAAGCTTGGGGCCAATGTTGGGACGCCCGAAGCGATCGAGGAACTGCGTGCGGACCTAGGTAGGATAGGAGAATGGTCCGAAAAATGGCAAATGCCGTTTAACTTGGGTAAATGCAAAGTGATGCACATTGGCTACGCCAATCCCAAGTCGGACTACTCGATGTTGGGCAGTAATATCGAGGTGACTGATTTAGAAAAGGACTTGGGTGTGCTAATTAGCAGCGACCTTAAGTTTACGAAACAGTGTGTAGAGGTGGAAAAGAAAGCCAGAAACTATTGGGTTATATCAGGAGGCAATTTCAGTTTCGGAACAAGGTGATTGTGCTCTCACTGTACAATTCCCTTGTTCGGCCGTACCTGGAGTATGCTGTGCAGTTCTGGTCGCCCACCCTCAGGAAAGATATTGAGAGGCTGGAGCGAGTGCAGGCGAGGGCCACAAAGTTAATCCCTTCCGTTAGGCATATGGGCTACAATCGACGGTTACGCGCCCTGAACTTGTTTTCGCTTGAAACTCGGAGGCTGCGCGGTCAACTGATCGAGTTTTCAAGCTCTTACGAGGGTTCAACGATGTCGATTTTAGAAGTATGTTTAGTTTAAATGATAACCCAACTCGCAACAATGGTTGGAAGTTGGATTTGAAACGGTTTAGGACTAGTGTGTGTGGGAATTACGTTACGTATAAGATCTGTGACACATGGAACAGGTTACCTTCGGAAGTTGTGAACAGTTCCTCTGTGGATCAGTTCAAGAAAAGGTTAGACGAAATCTTGCACACTATTTGAGTGTGTAAAGACATTTAGGACCTCAGTCTGCGGAAATTTCTTTTCCTATAAAATAGTTAATATCTGGAACCAACTTCCCTCAGGGGTTGTTTCCAGTCAAAGTGTAAATCTGTTTAAAAATAGGCTAGACAAAGTGCTGAACACAATCATAGTTTAAGATTAAAACCTCAGAAAACTCTGCAGGAGGTCACTTGCTCGGTCTCTGTGAGCAAGCTAAATATAGAGCTATTTATATATTCTCCACTTTCCTGTAAAATTTCTTGGCTACTTTTCCAGGGTCAAGGTATTTTCTTCAACCTTTTCCGTACCTGCCTCTGGCAGGGAGGGAGCGGAGGGTGGGGAGAGAGCCTTCTACTTTTCTATCCAGTTTTCTACTACTGCTAGGATAGTTGAAAGAAAAATAAACTTTTACAAAATTTTCCCTGGCACCCGTTGCCATTGGTACCTCCTCGGTATGGGCCGCAAGGCCTTTTGAGGTACTTCTTTTCCTTGTAACTCCTTGTAACTCTCTCTCTCTCTCTCTCTCTCTCTCTCTCTCGTAGAGGTGGAAAGAAAGCCCAGAAACTATTGGGTTATATCAGGAGGCAATTTCAGTTTCGGAACAAGGTTATTGTGCTCTCACTGTACAATTCCCTTGTTCGGCCGTACCTGGAGTATGCTGTGCAGTTCTGGTCGCCCACCCTCAGGAAAGATATTGAGAGGCTGGAGCGAGTGCAGGCGAGGGCCACAAAGTTGATCCCTTCCGTTAGGCATATGGGCTACAATCGACGGTTACGCGCCCTGAACTTGTTTTCGCTTGAAACTCGGAGGCTGCGCGGTCAACTGATCGAGTTTTCAAGCTCTTACGAGGGTTCAACGATGTCGATTTTAGAAGTATGTTTAGTTTAAATGATAACCCAACTCGCAACAATGGTTGGAAGTTGGATTTGAAACGGTTTAGGACTAGTGTGTGTGGGAATTACGTTACGTATAAGATCTGTGACACATGGAACAGGTTACCTTCGGAAGTTGTGAAGTTCCTCTGTGGATCAGTTCAAGAAAAGGTTAGACGAAATCTTGCACACTATTTGAGTGTGTAAAGACATTTAGGACCTCAGTCTGCGGAAATTTCTTTTCCTATAAAATAGTTAATATCTGGAACCAACCTCCTCAGGGGTTGTTTCCAGTCAAAGTGTAAATCTGTTTAAAAATAGGCTAGACAAAGTACTGAACACACTCATAGTTTAAGATTAAAACCTCAGAAAACTCTGCAGGAGGTCACTTGCTCGGTCTCTGTGAGCAAGCTAAATATAGAGCTATTTATATATTCTCCACTTTCCTGTAAAATTTCCTTGGCTACTTTTCCAGGGTCAAGGTATTTTCTTCAACCTTTTTCCGTACCTGCCTCTGGCAGGGAGGGAGCGGAGGGTGGGGAGAGAGCCTTCTACTTTTCTATCCAGTTTTCTACTACTGCTAGGATAGTTGAAAGACAAAATTTTCCCTGGCACCCGTTGCCATTGGTACCTCCTCGGTATGGGCCGCAAGGCCTTTTGAGGTACTTCTTTTCCTTGTAACTCCTCCTTGTAACTCTCTCTCTCTCTCTCTCTCTCTCTCTCTCTCTCATCCCTGAGCCAGCTGTGAGGCACGAAGGTGCTGGCCTGGATAGTGTTAGATGTACCGCGACAGTCGTTGCTCATAGAATAGACAAACTGAGCGCGTTTAAGGCTCCTGGGCCAGACCAGTTTCTCCCCAGTGTTTTGCGAGAAGTGCGCGACCAGGTGGCTCCCCACCTGGCTACAGTCTTCAACAAATCGTTGGTGATGGGCCAGGTGCCTGGTGACTGGAGGGAGGCCAACGTGACCCCTATCTTTAAGAAAGGGGATCACGAAAGTCCAGGGAACTATCGTCCTATTAGTCTCACTTCAGTTGTAGGTAAATTATTAGAAAGGATAATAGCTGATAGAATCGTTGACCATTTGGATTCCTACAAGCTGCTTGGGGACTCCCAACATGGGTTTAGACGGCATAGGTCGTGTCTCACCAACTTGCTCGAGTTTTTCCACGTCATGTTGAGTGAGTAGATAAATTAGATTAGGATAGTCGATTGATATACTTTCTCGACTTTCAGAAAGCCTTTGATAAGGTACCTCACCGCCGGCTAATGGCGAAAGTGCACGCGCTGGGTATTGGTGGGGAAATAGGTAGGTGGATTGAAAACTGGCTGAGGAATAGGCGGCAGAGGGTGGTAATTAAAGGGGCTAGTTCGGGTTGGGCCTCGGTCACTAGTGGGGTTCCTCAGGGTTCCGTTTTGGGGCCACTGTTGTTTACCATTTACATAAATGATATCGACGGTGGCATCGTCAGTCGGATCGCCAAATTCGCTGATGACACCAAGCTTGGGGCAATGTTGGGACGCCCGAAGCGATCGAGGAACTGCGTGCGGACCTAGGTAGGATAGGAGAGTGGTCCGAAAAATGGCAAATGCCGTTTAACTTGGGTAAATGCAAAGTGATGCACATTGGCTACGCCAATCCCAAGTCGGACTACTCGATGTTGGGCAGTAATATCGAGGTGACTGATTTAGAAAAGGACTTGGGTGTGCTAATTAGCAGCGACCTTAAGTTTACGAAACAGTGTGTAGAGATGGAAAAGAAAGCCCAGAAACTATTGGGTTATATCAGGAGGCAATTTCAGTTTCGGAACAAGGAGATTGTGCTCTCACTGTACAATTCCCTTGTTCGGCCGTACCTGGAGTATGCTGTGCAGTTCTGGTCGCCCACCCTCAGGAAAGATATTGAGAGGCTGGAGCGAGTGCAGGCGAGGGCCACAAAATTAATCCCTTCCGTTAGGCATATGGGCTACAATCGACGGTTACGCGCCCTGAACTTGTTTTCGCTTGAAACTCGGAGGCTGCGCGGTCAACTGATCGAGGTTTTCAAGCTCTTACGAGGGTTCAACGATGTCGATTTTAGAAGTATGTTTAGTTTAAATGATACCCAACTCGCAACAATGGTTGGAAGTTGGATTTGAAACGGTTTAGGACTAGTGTGTGTGGGAATTACGTTACGTATAAGATCTGTGACACATGGAACAGGTTACCTTCGGAAGTTGTGAACAGTTCCTCTGTGGATCAGTTCAAGAAACGGTTAGACGAAATCTTGCACACTATTTGAATGTGTAAAGACATTTAGGACCTCAGTCTGCGGAAATTTCTTTTCCTGTAAAATAGTTGATATCTGGAACCAACTTCCCTCAGAGGATGTTTTCCAGTCAAAGTGTAAATCTGTTTAAAAATAGGCTAGACAAAGTACAGAACACACTCATAGTTTAAGATTAAAACCTCAGAAAACTCTGCAGGGAGTTCGCTTGCTCGGTGTCTCTGTGAGCAAGCTAAATATAGAGCTATTTATATATTCTCCACTTTCCTGTAAAATTTCCTTGGCTACTTTTCCAGGGTCAAGGTATTTTCTTCAACCTTTTTCCGTACCTGCCTCTGGCAGGGAGGGGAGCGGAGGGTGGGGAGAGAGCCTTCTACTTTTCTATCCAGTTTTCTACTACTGCTAGGATAGTTGAAAGAAAAATAAACTTTTACAAATTTTCCCTGGCACCCGTTGCCATTGGTACCCTCCTCGGTATGGGCCGCAAGGCCTTTTGAGGTACTTCTTTTCCTTGTAACTCCTTGTAACTCTCTCTCTCTCTCTCTCTCTCTATCTCTCTATCTTATAACGGACACTGCTCTTCTGAATTCAACTGCATGCCTCCTCCTTTAACTCTTTAGTCGCGATGTTCGACCGTAGTAGAACGATTTTATTAAAGTAAAACGCGGTATTCGACTTCTCTCTATTCCCGTTAAAAAAGTTTCCGTTCACGCGGTGTTCGACACTTTTACGGAACAGGCCTGGAAACGAAATCTGCGTCTAAAGGGTTTAGGAGAGCACGCAGTACCAGACTCTCTACATTTTCTCGTTCCTTTTCTGTCCAACTCTCTAACGCTTGGGTTAATCGGTACTTTCAATCTTTCATCTACTCGGGTCAACTCTGGAACAATGTTTCTCAATCCATCTTTCTCCCTGTCTATGACCTCCAGTCTTTCAAATGCAGTGTGTCTAAGCATTTCGGAAACCCTGGACCTTGATTTGACTCCATTCTTCTAATAGGGTGGGCGCCTTTGCGGGCATTCGCCTTTGGCACCTCCTTCTGCATAAAAAACACCACCAGGGATTTAGCTAATCTTGACTTACCATTAGTATCTGAAGAATACTGAAGAAGTGATTCTTCGGAAAGGATTCTCGTGTTTCCTTCGGGATGCTCTCCGTAGGTATCGATTAGGGTTTCTGTATTCTGAGTAGCTGTCAGAGCCTCGGCCAGAGGATTCTAATTTCCCGGTCGTAAATTAAAATTAACTCTACTATTTCCATTGCTGCCATTACTTCATAGAAAAAAAAATCGGATTAGCGTGTCGCAAAATTTAGTGTATTACGTCATCGTTATAACATAATGGTATCCAGTGTAGATAAACTATTACAAAGAAACTGTTTGGAAGGAACTGAAGCCCGCTTATTAGGTCAGTTTTAATGGTTAACTAAATTAATACAGAATCTACGCTTAGAATGATTTTTTACCTCTAAATTTCTAACGTCATGATTCATCTGTCCAAGCTGGGTTTTGCTGCTCTTAATTTCATCCAAAATGTTGAGAAATTTTTCTTCCTAAAATTAAGAAATAAAGCTAAAATTAGAGTTCTAATTGCCGCTTCCAAAGATTCCAAGAATGAAAATTTCATAGATGAGACATGAGAAATTATTTCCTTTGTATTTGGTTCTCATATACCACTGTGATGATGTAAACGTGAAATTTGGTCATGCAGATAGTTGCCCTGTACTAGATAAAACTACTAAAAATTATCAAATCGTTGTTGGTAAAATACGAGTAAAATTTTATGTACCAAAAAAAAATTAAAATGCAAGAAATTGAATTGTACAGCAAAAATATTTGGCTGTACGAAAATATACATTCATTCGAATTCTATAAAACTATTTAAAGAGATTCTCTATAGGTGTTGGCAATACAACTTATTTTCAATTTATTGTTATTTAATAGTTAATAATATATATTTTACTCTCGTAAACAGTAGCATAAAGTACTGTACTTAAGTAGCGCCAAAGATATCTTCAAAAATCATCGCTGCTGTTTGGATTGTGTTTCAGTGGAAGGTCTCCATAGTTCCGGGGTGCTCAAACCCTGGCACATTGTGACTCTGACGATGGCACATGGACATTCAAGGCAAATAAAAAATCAATGGTTATAATACTGCACCAGCCTGAATTCAGAATGCCCTCGTAAGCAAGAAATTTGAGAATTTTCGGAGTGATAATTGGCAATTTTTTTAAGACTGCCTGGAACGCTTGCGCCAATAAGATTTAAAATTCAGTTACTGAATTCATGTGTTAAGTGCGTCATATGACTCATATCTGACAAATTGGCTGGAGGGAAGCAAGTACACAAGGCTTTTTAATGCAGGTACCGTAAAGAAAATGTAAAATATAGTTAAAAAATATACACGACATTTATTGCTTTACTATAATGCAATTTATTTGTACAATATAAAAAAATATATTAATTTAGGCCTATTCAACATAGTCATAATGGCACATTACGTTTTGCATTTCGGAAAAATGGTATAAAATAGTACATACTTGCCATAAGTTTGAGCACCACTGACATAGTTATACCAACTTTCGAAGTACGAAATTGTAGGTTTGGCAACCTTGGTTTTTGCTTCCGCCCGAATTGTTCATTCTGACGAAGGTCAGAGTGCTACTTCACCTTAGACCTACAGCTTAACATGGAATTCGAACCACGATCCACCACGGGTGATCAGAAATTACAGTCTTCGACCGGACTCGATTTCACGACCTCCCGTCTTAACCACCACCACCACCGAGGCTGACCAACAAATTCTAAATTTTACGGTTTTGAAATTGTAAATAAACTGCTCAGTTAGTGAAAGACTGGAGACAGCTATGGTATATTTTGTTAACAATTGTCCAAAGAATGTGTTAAATTGTTGGATAATTCGGCTCAAAACTGAGGAGTAGGTGGGGGAGACGGCTAAAATTCTTATAAAATTTTGGATAAAGTAGAAGACTCGTTTCATGACGTCATCAATGGTTGATATAGTTTTTATGACGTTCTCATATTTGCTAAATATGAAATCTGTTTATTATTATAGATATAAAAGGGGTATATTTAAAATATACATATTTAAATATAAAAACTTAATTTTACTCTACCGTGTGCATTTTTTCACACCATGTCAGATGATAATAATTTAACCCAGTGTTTCCCAGCCAGGGTGCCGCCAAATTTCATTAAAATGATAAAAATAAGTACTTTAAAATTGAAAAGTTACTGGTCATATATAAATTTCAAATGAATCAAAACATTACCGATTTATTGTGCCCATACAGAAACTGTATAGGCTCTGTTTGAAGTGATGTTAGGGGGGAAGCGAAAATATCCGGAATGCCTTTACCCAGAAAATGTTGGGAACCACTGGTTTAACCTAATGAATTTAATGCCACTTTAAAGTAAAAGTATGAACTTTTATGAAACATTAATAACATTTATTTCCTATAGGCAAGGAAATAAACTCTTATTTATAGCTTGTTTTTAAATAAAAAGATTAAATATTTCCATTAAAAATGAAAAATAATAATTTTGTAAATTAATTACAACTTACATTGTTTTCATAATGAGTTCCACATAAAAATTTCTGTGATAAATCCTTTTCAGCCATTTTAATACTGTTGAAAATAATCTAAATAATGTATAATCTATAAAAATATAAATTAAGACAAAATTGCTTCAGTAATTACGCCTAAACTTTTAAAATATGTCCATTAAGCATTAGTTTAACCATAAAATCTTAATACTAATATTCTGTAAATTCACTTAACTAGTTATACAATTACACTTTGAAATGAGTATAAATTATCATAAATAGTGTTTTTTTTACTTTAATTTTCTATAAATATAGATTTTTTGTGATGAAAATCGGCTAAATTTGGCCGATGCCGATCTCGGTGCCGATGCCCTGGCACCGATGCGATGCCGATTAGTCGATACACCACTAGTTGATACTTATCTGAACACAAAAGACGTTCATCCATCCAACCACTACCCAGACCGAATACTGCTTAATAACTTTGCTGATCGGAAAGCAGTGTTACGATAAGTCCCTGACGTAGCTCTATGCACTACTGTATGTGATATTTAGTAGTAAAAATAATGAGCAAAACTTTACTATCCAGACAGTGTTCTGAGATAGTCTATAACAGCTTGGTAATATGAGGCGTTGCGTGGAAGAAGGGCGACCTAGCCAAAATCAAATCTTTGAGAAAAATGCATTTTAAGTTGGAGAGGTATTTATCGACAATTAGGTAGAAGAAGGGCGACCTAGCCATTTTTGGCGAAAATGAATTATTGCTGTTTTCAGTAGCTTAATATATTATATTAAGCTACTGAAAATCAGCAATAATTCATTTTCGCCAAAAATGGCTAGGTCGCCCTTCTTCCACGCAACGCCTCATTATGTTAAATTAGTTAGATTAGGTTAAGCTAGGTTAGGTTAGCAATTAGGGTTCTATGGATTCTGAATTTGAACATGTTTGGATACTTAATAAGGGGCGTAAGTTGACAAGTAGAAGGTTCAAGACAGCAGTTGCCAAAAACTTTTTTACGCATAGAATAGTAAATAGGTGGAATAGTTTGTCGGTAGAAGTAATTAGTAGCACGTCTATAAACATGTTTAAAAATCGATTAGACGCATATGTTGATAGATTGGGTATAGTTTAAGGTAGTAAAAATAAGGCCTTGTGGTTCGGAACCCACGTAAAATTGTAGGTCCCCTCCACCACCATGGAGGACATGCACAATACGCAATTACGAACACAGTTAGGTAGACCAGCCATGAGTGGATCCTAGGGTCTTTATTGGTCTGAAATATTATAACATAAAATTTTACCAAATAGTGAAGTACTACTTTGGGAGCTATTGAAGAATAGGGACCCCAGCCTTCTTTAGTTAGCTTTATAATGCTAACTAACGAAAATATCATGACCTAACCTAACCAATCGTCAAGGGCGTACAGTTAACCAAACGATTGGTTAGGTTAGGTCGTGATATTTTCGTTAGTTAGCCTTATAAGCCTAACTAAAGAAGGCTGGGGTCCCTATTCTTCAATAGCTCCCTACTTTGTGTAAATTATTATGAAACATTAGTGCAGAAAATAAAATAAATTCACTAGTGTGTTAATTCACTAGTGAGTATATTTTATTTTCTGCACTAATGTTTCATAATAATTTACACAAAGCAGGGATCACCTGAAGATCAGGGCCCCCAGCCTTCGTTAGTTAGCTTCATAAGGGTAACTAACAAAAATAGTACAACCTAACCTAACCAATTGTCAAGGGCGTACAGTTGCCCTAACGATTGGTTAGATTAGGTCGTGATATTTTCGTTAGTTAAACTTATAAGGCTAACTAAAAAAGGCTGGGGGGGGGGGGCCCTGATCTTCAGGTAATCCCAAAGTAGTAGTTCACTATTTGGTAAAATTTTACTATCCAGACATGTTCAGAGACAGAATCCATAGAACCGTAACTGCTAACCTAACCTAGCTTAACCTAATCTAACCTAACCCAACCTAATTTAACTAATTTAACATATTACCAAGGTGTTATAGACTGTCTCAGAACACTGTCTGGATAGTAAAGTTTTGCTCATTAGTTTTACTAATAATGATCAGACAAAGCAAACTTAGGTATAAAAAACCGAGTTATACCAATCGGGTGGGGTAAGATTAATATATTAATTCCATCACTCTAGTCTGGCCTATTTTATATTTTCATGCACACCAACTTATTCCAGGACTCAGTTGTTTTAGTAAAAACTTTTCAGTGATTTGAAACTTTTACAAGAATAGGCCTATTTAAGCCTCCGGGACTTTGCTTAGCTTATATAACCATCATACATGCTTAGCGCAATTGATTTTAGTGCCTCCGTATAGCCTAGCTCTACTGGGTCCAAGTATAGATAGTGGCTCCCAAATCTTTTTTTTTTCCAAGGACCCCTTTAGCATATAAATAAATTTTATAAACTCCCTTAATTTTTTATACTTAAATTTCAAGTAGGGCCTATTAAAATGAGCAAAATGATAATTTTACAAATTCACAGTAATAAATATACATCTTTATTCGTTATAAGCAGTTTGTACAACAAATGAATGCGCAGTTGATTTATTAATTTTGTTTATTATTAATATTATTATTTTATTAGTTTACTACTTAAAAACATATTTTCCTAGTAAAAATTCCACCACCTATTTTCCTGGGGAAGGACCCGTGCCTAATCCACGGCGAATCCACTTGCTCGTTGAAGTGTGGGAACCGCTGACTTAGTATGTGATCTATATCAGTGATGGGATCTTTTCGGTTTTAGGTCCGGCATTGAATTTTTTTCATATTTTTTGTATAGACGTAGATTTTTACGCTGATTCGATTTCCGCAATCCGTTTCTTGGAGAAATAAACACGAAAAAAGTTATGTGCAAGTTTATTACGTTTACAGGTTTCCAGAACACAGAACAGAACACAAACCAAAGTTGCTACTTGCCAAACTGCGCAATATCGTTCAGCATTTGGCGCACTAGATCTTTGTCTGCGTGTCGGCGACGCCAGAGAAACTCGCAGAGATACGAGTCGATCATGGAACGGTGCGTACCACACCGGCGCTTGTTACCGCGTTTGAGTTGGTTCCACGTCGACTCTATCCGTTGCGTGTCTGCTCCAGTTGAAGGGTCCACGAAGTTTTCGCTGTGATTCACTGTTTTGTTATGAAAAAACATATGAATATACAAACAGAAGTAGTTTAGGTTAGGGTAGGTTAGGTTTAGGTAGGGTAGGTTAAGTACAGGTAGGGTAGGTTAAGTACAGGTGGATATTTGAATAAAAGTTTTGGGCCATAACTTTTTTCGTGTTTATTTCTCCAAAAAAACGGATTGCAGTAATGGAATCAACGTAAAAATCTACGTCTATACCAAAAACGGAAAAAATCCAATGCCGGACCTAAAACTGAAATGACCCCAGTGATGTAGTCGAGACCACCATAGCCGAGACCGAGACCAGTCTCGAGTCCTACATCACTGGGCTATACTTCCATCTTGACTAGACCATTATAGGGCCTGTGAAAAATTTAGGCACAGTTGAAAATGGAACTTTCCCGTCTTGCTTGTTAAGAAAGGCTTATGAAATTCTTACAGTGGAGATAGGCTAGAATATACAATACTAGAGTAATAATGATGCTAATAACCTAACTTGTTCTAGATTAACCTGTCAGTCATAATATGGTTAGGCCGATGAGCTTACACCAGACGTTTGTCTAATCCCAGTAATGAAACTTAATTTTAAGCTCAATACTCCAAAGCCTATGTGTAGCCTACATAAGTATAAGGCCTAGCCTGGGTAAATAACCACCTAAAATGTAGCTAGCTAGAATTTTGCAGAATCTGTTGAAGTTCTAGCTTGATCTAAGAGAAATTAATAAATTAATAACCATGTAGGGAATAAGAATTGACTAATAAGCTGTATGCATGGAAAAAGTAAGAACCACAAATAACGCACGTAAGTTACTGTGCACATATTTCAGACGTATACCAATTAAACTGAGGCACACTTCAACCCATCTTGGCACTCTCTATCTAGGCCTGTTTTCTTATTCTCTTTTTTTATAGGGATGGAACGGGTAGCGCTTTTACCGGGTAATCGGGTACGGGTACCCGAAGTGTAATACCCGATCGGGTATTGAAGACGTTTCAAAATTTGTTGGTTTAGTACCGCGACTTATTAACTGTGTGCAGTTCAAGCACTTGGCTTTACTATTATCTAATTTATCAATGACAAAATAGTCCCAGACCATACTACGATTTGCCATTTTGAATGTTTTGTTAAAAAATATTATACAAAAAATATATCAAGAAAACCTGCAAAACAATAAAACTAAAATTAAATTAGAATTTGGTTTTTACTACCCGTACCCGATTTTTTAGCAATTACCAGATCGGGTCGGGTATCATCGAGTAGTACATTACCCGATCGGGTCGGGTACTCGTGACATCCCTACTTTTTTTTTTTTACATAAAATGGCTGGAATATTGAATTCTATTTCCATTATGAAACTACGTCAGAATTATACCTTTCTCTCAACATTATTGAAGTAACAGTGATTAATCCCATATTTTTCACTCTTTGATCGACGAGGCCCTAATCTTTATTTAAATAATTTCAGATTATTAGGCTAGCGGCGGCTAGCCTAATAATAAAATAATCAGTCAGGAGGACCACAAACTGCCACAGTGTTTAGGCAATTAATGTGACCCTTCGCTCTAATTCTTATGTTACTATTATCAACATCATTGAGATTCAAATTTCAGTGTCGTCACTTCGCCCATATAGTCCAGGCAATCTAGAGCAAAAATAGCTTCAACCTGGGCAAAATTGCTTCAGAAGCTTTCTAAACTGTTTCCATCTCAGGAACCATTGCAGAATAACATATCCAAAATCCGACAAAATTGGACCCCGGGAACACCCCCAAAAATGAAATTCAAAATGGCGGACTGGCAGTTTCCTACGAAATACAATAAATTTTAATTTCGCTTTGTAGAGAGAGTTATGACGTTTTTCTTGATCAGTAAACTGTTTTAAAACACATTTTCGTTTCTAAATTAACCTATATGACACTAAAAATTGTATTAGGCGGCTAGTATTAAACTATGACGTCACGTAATGTAAATAAAATATACTGTATGGAGTGTATGTGAGAATGGACATTGCTACATCTTTATAAACTTATATTATATACAACTCTTTAATTCCTACTACCCACTATCAAATCTGCGTATTTGTGCTTGTCATTTTCTTTAAAACTGTTATTATGTACTCCTTTTAAATACTGCAACACAGTTTATTAATTTGTGTTTTCTGTTTCAGACTGACTCGGTGTACGGCTGACTCGGTGTGCGTCCGCCTTCAAGAATGCAGACCCCTGAAGAATTGTGCGTGATTTGTAAGAAGAAATTGGACAGCGGACAGGAAGTGGTTCACATCTCGCAAAAAGGAGCAGATGGTATAAATGCATCCAGCCGCAGCCGTGGAAGCGATGTTGTTGCAACAGCTGGAATAAGTGTTCACGTTGTATGTAGGAAAAGGTTTACGGATAAAAAGATCATTGAAATAAAGAAGCGACAGACCGCAGCCGAGGCAATACCAAGGAAAAGTGCTCGTTTTCATGAATACGCATTTTCCAGTGCTACTCACTGTTTGTTTTGTGATACCTTTGTGGACTTTTTTTCCAAACACAAACCAAAATCAGAGCATGTCAAAATAAGAACTACAGAGTTCTCCGAAACCATAAAAAGGTGCTGTGAAAGCCGCTGCGATGAATGGTCGTTTAATGTGAAAGGCCGTCTGGAGTATTATCTTCGTGATCTTCCTGCTGCAGATTGTGTCTACCATCACACCTGCAGCGTAAATTTTCGAAGTGGAAAAAACATTCCTCGCGCATACTCCTCCGACGATCATGATTCGAAGAAAGGGAGACCAACTAATGAAGAGCAACACCAAGCATTCCTTCAGACCTGTGCTTACCTGGAAGAGAATGATGATGAACAACTGTTGATTGGAGACCTAATTTCCAAAATGGAGGAATATCTTCAAGGAAGTCAGAGCTCTGTCTACGAACGCAGGCACATGAAGAGAAAGCTTTTAGAACGTTACGGAGACAAGATCATAATATCAGGTGAAAGTGGGAAGGCAGATGTAGTAACACTACGAAAGACAGCTAATGAAATTCTTATAGATTATCACAAAAAGTCGAAAGAATGTGATATAGATATAGAGCTACAGAAGATTTACCTAGTAGAAGCTGCTGCAAAAATAATCAGAAGTGATATCAAGTCTGTCGACTCGCCTAGAAAAGATGTATATCCATCTCCAAATGACATCACTGCAGAAAGTGCTCTTGATTACATTCCCAACAGTCTGAAATTGCTATTATCAAAAGCATTTGCGGGACAGGATGCTTCAAGAAAAATAGGTGCAATTAGGCAGAGCATTATGCAAGCAACCCGTCCTAGAGGATTACTCTGTCCACTACAGATCGGTTTGTCGGTTCAGCTACACCACAACTTTAGGTCAAGGTACCTTATTGACGTTCTCCATCAGCTGGGTTACTGTTCGTCGTATGCAGAAGTAACAAGATTCGAAAGAAACGCGGCGCTGGCAAGTGGGTCTGGCTCTTTTACTGTTGATGAAAACACTGCAGTCCTTCTAGTAGCAGATAACGTCGATCATGATGTCTGCACTTTGGATGGGAAGAATACCTTTCATGGAATGGGTATGATTGCCGCAATAACTCCGAAGATCAAGATCCACCCTTCTATTCACAGGCGTAATGTTGGTGACAATGACATTAAGAAGATTGCAACCGTTGACATTAGGGAATATAGACACGCGAGAAGCATGTTGAGGGACATCTCATTCCGCGAACTTCCAGTACCCACTGCCACCATAAGTCGACTTAGTCTTCTCTGGCAGATATCTTCAGCAGAAAGATCAGGTCCAAGTTGGTCCGGAACAATGCAGGCAATTCACGGTGGATCAAGTGTCTCACATCCAGGTGTGGCGTCGATCACGTTCCTTCCCATCATAGATATGTCGCCAACTGACATGACCTGCATATTTTCGACATTACTATATTTGAGCAAGATAGCACGCGATCAAAAAGTCCCATGCATTATTACCTTTGATCAGCCTTTGTTCTGGAAAGCTTCCCAAATCATCAATGAACAGAGTGTTAGAAAATCTAGAAGAGGAAGAACCATTGTTGTCCCAAGGCGATACGATGACTAAGCTGATTGATGCAGCATTGCTTGTATATATATAAGTTAAGGTGTGTATATATATCCATCTCATAATTGTAAGGTTAGTGAAAAATTAAATTAATTTAGAGCTAGCATTTTTGAGCTCTTGTGGCATCATTGTTTGGTCACACTGTTGGCATCATTTTGAGACGCTGCGCGTCTTTCTACTCGTTTGTGGAAGGTCGTACGTAAAGGTGTGGTTTGATAGAGAGCTCTCTTGCAATTCAGTTTGGTTGTTTAGATACATGATTGTTGCATCGTGCAATAGTCCAGGTTGCGTTGTTGTTGCAAGGTTCATAAAGAAGACCACAAATAGTACCCTTTTGTTTACCTTTTAAGTTCATGTAATTTAAGGTCTAAGGTAGGCCCGCATCGAGTCAGCAACCCTGAGGTTACCCTGAGGTAGGACCTAATAGGATCTCAAATCCGTAAAGTTTAATTTAGCTTAACTTGGGCTTTAGGTAGAACTTGCCCTTTAGAATTTGGCCGTTCACGGCTCAGCTGGGATTTCGAACCCGACAAAAAATAAAATAACATGGTCCTTCAGAACCGGATTTCTACCCCAAGACTGAGTCAGTGACCATTTTCGGCAAAGTTCTGATTGTGCAAATTGTATCCCAAGTTAGGCCTAGACGGGTTGAGTATTATTGAGTTAAGGTCCCAGGGTAAAAAGTTTGGTCGCCCAATTGCGAAACTTGGCCAGTCGTCTGTCGTTTTTTGGCCTACTTTTTTTCCGGTTTGGTTAATTTTGGGTTATTATTGAATTAAGGTCCCAGGGTAAAGTTTGGTCGCCCAATTGCGAAACTTGGCCAGTCGTCAGTCGTTTTTTGGCCTATATTTTTTTTCTGGTTTGGTTAATTTTGGGTCATTATTGAATTAAGGTCCTGGGGTGGAAAATTTGGTATTCCATACTGGTGTTTGGTTAGTACCCCACTCAGCAATTCAGTTTATTTGAAAGTAAAATTTGCGTTTGATCAGTTTGGTTAAGTATTTCTGCCAATTCAGCTCATTTGGTATTGAGCCCAAGGGTTGTTTACATTGAAGATGAGTGCATCTGAATTGAACAAATTTATAAAAAGGAGAAGTGCCTACAAAGGTCTAATTACAAAGGTCATTGCCACTATAGATTCTGCCATAGAGCAAGAGGATTTACGCTTAGTGACTGCGAAGCTTGCCATATTAGAAACTAAAAAGGTTGCTCTAAGTGAGGTAAATGTTAAAATTGAGGCTCTTATAGAAGAGGATGAAATAGAAAATAACATAATTTACTTTGAAGAGATTATTGATGATATGACTAACGTAGGCCTCCGAGCAAAAGAGTTTAGCAGCTCAGTACAGTTAGAGACCAGGTCTAATAATGAAACACAACACTCAACAAATGATGCTTGTGAAGTTAAGGTTAACAGATCTGTAGTTCAATTACCGAGGCTTGTACTCAAAACATTTTCTGGGAGTATTCAGGAATGGCAAGGATGGGCAGACAGTTTTCAATCAGCAGTTCATTCTAGTAGTCAAGTGTTAAGTGCCGTGGAGAAGTTTAATTATTTGCGGTCCCTCTTGGAAGGGGAGGCAGCAAAGACTATAGCAGGATTAGCATTAACAGAGGCTAATTATAATGTGGCTTGGGATATATTAAAGAAACGGTTTGGTAAGCCAGAGATCTTAATTAAAAGCCACCTCCGTGCACTTTTAACTATACCTCCTGTTAATAATCCTAATAGTGTCAAGGAGTTACGGCAGTTATATGATGAATTTGAAATTAGAACTAGGTCTCTGGACAACTTGGGTGTAGGAATGGAAAAGTATGGTATAATGTTGGTTCCTACACTGGAGTCTAAATTGCCTAGCTCAATTTTGCTTGAATTAAGTAGGGGACACTCTGCAGAACATGTGTACATCCCCCTTCAGCAGATGTTAAGTCTTTTAGGCACAGAATTAGCAAGACGAGAGGGAGTTGAGTTTGCACAGTGGGATGGTAAACAAGAGGACAAAGGCAGGCACAGCACCAAAGTTTCCACAAAAAGGAATAGCCCAGGTACAGTGTCAGCTCTACATGCCTCCTCTGAGAATAAATTAAAGGGAATCAAGGAATGTATATTTTGCGAAGGCAACCACAAGTCATATAAATGTGAGGTGGCTGAGGCCTTACCCTTTGAGGAGAGAAAGGACAGGGTAACTAAGTCTACAGCATGTTTTAAATGTTTTTTGAAAGGTCATAGAGCAAGGTTTTGTAAGTTTAAAATTTTGTGTAAAAAATGTCATGGTAGGCATCAGCCATTATTGTGTGAAAACACTCTTAGTAGGCCTACCCCAGAAGTAGAGACATCAGTGGCACATGCCACTGCTATGCAAGGGAGTAAAAGTAAAGGGGGATTATTGCAAACAACTGCAGCCGTATTAATTGGGAATGAGGGAGAAGCTACTGTAAGAGTGTTGTTTGATAGTGGTAGCCAGTGTAGTTTTATTAAGACCAGAATTTCCAGAAAATTGAAGTTTAAAGAACTTAAGAGGGAAAATTTAAGAATTTCTGGGTTTGGGGGTTCCGTTCAAAACCGAACCAAATTTAAGAAGGTAGAAGTTCTGGTTAAAGGGTTGTTACCGCAAAGTCCCACTATCAAGGTCCAAGCTGTAGAGATTGAGGAACTTTGTGCTCCAGTCACTACTTGTTTAGATATGGCATGTGTCCAAGAATTGCAAGTTAAAGGAATTAATTTGGGCAATAATAAGTTTGAGGGAACAGAAGATATTAGTCTTTTGATTGGAGCTGACTATTATTGGGACTTCATCACTGGTAATATTGTCCGTACATCTCAAGGCCCAGTAGCTATTGAAAGTAAGCTAGGCTGGATGCTACATGGTAGTTATTGCAATGAAATGGAAGTTAAGGCTCTCTTTGTTAAGATTGAGGAGAACAGCCATGGTCTGGAAAGGCATTTAAAGCATTTTGGGAACTTGAATCTATTGGTATAAAGGACAACCAGGCAAGTATAGTGAACAATGATGTTTTAGAGCACTTTGAAAAAGGGATTGGGTTTAGAGATGGTTGCTATGAAGTTGGCCTACCATGGAAGGATTCTTGCAAACCCGGTTCAAACCTTCAGCTAGCTAATCGGAGGTTGGAGACTTCATTGTACAGGCTAAGAAAAAATGAGGAGTTGTTAATTGAATACGATGAGGCCATCCTAAGTTATGTAAGGGAGGGCTATGCTGAAAGGGTGCAAGGTGAGCTGGTGAGCCAGGAGGCACATTATCTGCCACACCATGCAGTGGTACGGCGAGACAAAACTACCACCAAACTGAGGGTAGTTTTTGATGGCTCAGCCAAGGACAAAGGTGGTGTGTCCTTGAATGACTGTTTGGATGCTGGGCCAAATTTAAATGCAGATTTATTTTCCTTGTTACTGAGATTCAGGTTTGGTAGAGTAGCATTGACTGCAGATGTGAAGCAAGCTTTTTTGCGGATAAAGTTAAAACCAGAGGACAGAGATGCAGTAAGGTATCTGTGGGTGGATACGAAAGACTTGTTGGAAAATGAACCTAAGGTTCAAGCATATAGAATGAAGTCAGTGTTGTTTGGCCTCAGCTCTAGTCCATTTCTGTTGGCAGCTACTATGCAGTACCATTTTAAGAAATATTCTGAAGTCTATCCTAACACTATTGAACCCATAAGGAAAAATTTTTATGTTGATGATTTGCTATGTTCCGTGGATAATACAGAAATGGCTAAACAGATATTCATGGAGGCTAGAGCTATAATGAGGGAGGCTGGCATGGAGCTCAGAAAATGGCAGACCAATCATTCGCAATTACAAGAGTTTATGAGTCATTCCTCTGTAGTACCTGACGCAGCAGCAAGTATTGAGGATTCTGGTATTAAGGAGTTGTGGGCAATAGACGCAAAGGTGCTAGGCATCGTTTGGCAGCAAGATGATGATTTGTTTACCTTCAATGGGAAATCTTTAGTAGAGCTGGCCGAGAATGAGACAAGGTGGACAAAACGTACAGCTCTTAGTTTGGCTTCGAAGGTCTTTGATCCTCTTGGATTCCTGGCTCCATTTGTGATAAAGTCAAAAATTTGGTTTCAGAGCCTCTGGGAAATTGGACTTGGTTGGGACCAAGAGTTACCTGATCATATGGTGGTAAGGTGGAAATATTGGTTCAAAGAATTGGCACATCTTGGAGACATTGAAATCCCAAGATGGTACTTTGGAGAGTTGAACAATAGTCCAGACAATTTGGAGCTGCACATCTTTTGTGATGCAAGTGAGGAAGCCTATGCGACTTGTATTTATATAAGAGGCGCATTGCAAGAGGAAGTAAGTTGCAGGTTGGTTGCTGCAAAGAGTAGAGTAGCACCTTTGAAAAGGCTTTCTGTTCCAAGGTTGGAATTGATGGGTGCCGTTATTGCTAGTCGGCTTGCAATTACAGTGCGAAAGTCTTTGGCTCTCTATGAAATTCCAAGCTATTATTGGACAGACTCCACTATAGTTTGGCACTGGTTAAGAAGTCAGGCAAGGAAATGGAAACCATTTGTTGCCAATAGGGTGGAGGAAATTCAAGCGCACACAGATCCCAAGCAATGGAAGCATTGTCCAGGCATCCAAAACCCCGCTGATTTACCAACACGAGGAATTTCGGTGAAAGATCTTTCACAATCAAGTTTGTGGTGGAATGGGCCAGAGTGGCTAAAACTTGGAAGTGAAAACTGTCCTTCTAATCAGCCTATTGTAGGAGAATGCCAGGCTGAAGAAGCATGGGTGAGTGAGGTGAGAAAATGCGCTGTGAACAGTTGTCAAGTTATGCAGCAGGACCCCATATTGAGGCTTGAGGACATTAGCAGTCTGAAAAGATTGTTAAGAGTGACAGCATGGGTATATAGATTTACCAACAACATTAAGGGAGAAACAAGAAGGGAAGGAATTCTGAACAGTAATGAGATTCAGCAAGCCAGGAAATACTGGGTGGTATATATGCAGAAGAAAAAATTTGGTGAAGAGAGAGAATTGCTCACCAGCCATCCATTACAGGTTCTACCAACACATTCTGCGCTCAAGGGTTTGGATGTGTTTTTGGATCAGGATTTATTGAGAGTAGGAGGTAGACTACAGTTTTCTGGGCTTCCAGAGGAGAAGAGACATCCAATTTTGCTACCTTCTGGGGGGCACTTTGTGGACCTTTTGATCCTGGATACTCATCATAAGCTGTTACATGCTGGAGTTAGAGAAGTGATAATAGAGATTAGACAACAATTTTGGATTCTCAAAATTAGACAAGTAGTGAAAAAGGTCTTGCATAAATGTGTGGTTTGCAAGCGTTGGAGTGCAAAGCCTTATTATGAAAAGGTGGCTCCACTTCCAAGAGAACGGTGTGTCTATACTGCCCCATTTGATGTAGTGGGAGTAGACTTTGCAGGGCCAGTCTATGTGTATGAGCGAGGGGAGTCTAACAAAGGTTATATATGTCTTTTCACCTGTGCTACCACCAGAGCAATCCATTTGGAGTTGGTAAGCAACTTAAGTAGTGATGTATTTCTTTTGGCCTTTAAACGGTTTGTGAACAGAAGGGGTTTCCCAAATAAAATCATATCGGATAATGCAAAAACCTTCAAAAAGGCTGCAAAGGAACTCCAAGAAATTTGGTCCTTGCTAAAAGAGGAAGGATTCCAATCCTACTTTTCACACCAAGGGGTACAGTGGGAGTTTATTGTTGAGAGAGCACCATGGTGGGGAGGATTTTGGGAAAGGCTAGTGAGAAGTGTAAAGTGTCCATTAAAGAAACATTTAGCTAATGCTCATTTGAGCAAAGAAGAATTCTCTACTGTTTTATGTGAAGTAGAAGCAATGGTGAACAGTAGGCCTATCACTTTTGTTTATAATAGTAGGCAGGATGCAGAGCCATTGACACCAAATCATTTTCTTTGTGGTAAACGATTAACATCAAACCCCAGTGTGCCAGAAGACTTGCAGCCCATCCAGAGCACTCAAGGAGAGTTAACCAGACGGTTCAGGTACCTTGAAGAGCTACAAGATCAGTTATGGAAGAGGTGGCAGATGGAATACTTGCCAGAACTCAATTATTACCCATCAGGCAAGGTAAAGGGCTCCAATGCAAATTGTATCAAGGTGGGAGAAGTGGTAATGATTGGGGATGAAAGACCAAGGCAATGCTGGAAGCTTGGCATAATTGAAGAGTTGTTTGTTGGCAAAGACAATTTAGTTAGGTCTGCACTGGTAAAGACTTCAGGAGGAAAGTTAAAGAGACCTATACAAAAACTCTATGCTTTAGAAATCAGCAAAAACACAGATAGTCAAGATGAAACATTTGAGTTACAGCCTCATGAAGAAGGCTTGGCTAACCTTGCAGAAGGTAATGACAACAATGCCGCTTCGGTGGGGAGTGTTAGAAAATCTAGAAGAGGAAGAACCATTGTTGTCCCAAGGCGATACGATGACTAAGCTGATTGATGCAGCATTGCTTGTATATATATTAAGTTAAGGTGTGTATATATATCCATCTCATAATTGTAAGGTTAGTGAAAAATTAAATTAATTTAGAGCTAGCATTTTTGAGCTCTTGTGGCATCATTGTTTGGTCACACTGTTGGCATCATTTTGAGACGCTGCGCGTCTTTCTACTCGTTTGTGGAAGGTCGTACGTAAAGGTGTGGTTTGATAGAGAGCTCTCTTGCAATTCAGTTTGGTTGTTTAGATACATGATTGTTGCATCGTGCAATAGTCCAGGTTGCGTTGTTGTTGCAAGGTTCATAAAGAAGACCACAAATAGTACCCTTTTGTTTACCTTTTAAGTTCATGTAATTTAAGGTCTAAGGTAGGCCCGCATCGAGTCAGCAACCCTGAGGTTACCCTGAGGTAGGACCTAATAGGATCTCAAATCCGTAAAGTTTAATTTAGCTTAACTTGGGCTTTAGGTAGAACTTGCCCTTTAGAATTTGGCCGTTCACGGCTCAGCTGGGATTTCGAACCCGACAAATAAATAAAATAACACAGAGAGACCTGCAGGACATTGTTTTAATGCTGGGATCATTTCACACTCTGATGAATCTTTTGGGAACAGTCGGTACTCTTATGAATGGTTCAGGATTGTCTGAAGTACTTCAAGAAATATACGGACCAAATGCCGTGCAACACATGATGTCTGGAAAAGCTGTTTCAAGAGCGATACGTGGTCATATGATAGTAGATGCAGCTCTTAGTACCTTACTAGTCGCAGACGTTTTCCCTCGTAATGAAGATGGAACTCCTCATGACCTCCATAAGGAAGCTTGTGACCTGCTCGACGATGTTATGACCGCCAAACAATCAGTTGAGGATGTGGAATCTTCGAATGCATTGTCTCAGATTGCTACCACTTTGGATGCGAAGAAAACTGACCTACAATCTACTTCGCAAACAAGTCAACTCTGGTTGGAATATCAGCGAATGATCAACATTGCACGTTCCTTGATAACAGCAGACAGAACCGGCTCGTGGGATTTGCACTTGCAAGCTATGCTGGAGACCATCCCCATAATTGCAGCAGCCGGACATCACAATTACCTGAAATCGATATACCTGTACCTGCAGAAAATGTTAAGTTTGCCTTCTGAAAATCCAGCCGTTAACAAAATGTTCCAGGAAGGTAAGTTTGTGGTAAGAAGAAGCGACAGATTATGGGCCGGACTCGGCACAGACCTGGTGATAGAACAAGTACTAATGCGTCCCCTGAAAAGCAGAGGCGGACTGACACGCGGAAGTGGATTTACAGACATCCAAAGGACAACGTGGCTCTTTTCTATGCCTCTGTGTTCCACTTATAACTTAGCAATGCAGGAATACACCAGAGTTTTGTTGGAAAGTAGTGAACAGCACAAGGAAATGAGGGGAAGTAGATAAGTCAGGGACAGTAATGACATGAAGAAAGTACTTGAACGTCTGGAATCCTTATCCCCATTCCATTCTACCTCGGGTCTCTGCAACATTGTAACAGGGCTAACTGCTGATCCTGGAGTTAACGTTCATCAATTGCATTCAATCGGTACGAACATTGTCGTAAAAATGATTGGGAAACAAGCCTTTACATATTCTGCCAAAAGATCTGACAAAGTGAAAACACTAGGATCTGCTTCTGCCGTTGTGATCACTGATGCTTCAGATATAGAAGTAGATCCTGCACTACTGTTTCAGAGAATGATGACTGTTGCCACTGGCGGAGACATGAATCTTGAAGATGTCATGTGTTACGAACTGTGTGCATATCCTCCTGCATTGTTCGAATCACGAAGTATCTTGAGGAAACCCGATAAGTCTCAGCTAGCTCATGCAATAATCAAATACACTGACACTTTACGCATGGAAGAAGTTCAAGAAATTCAGTGCACAGACCAGTACGTATTGGATGGTGGATCTGTACTACATCGTGTTTCCTGGCGTCAAGATGAAACATATGACAGCATCGCCAACTCATATGCCGATTTCACTCTGAAAACATATGGAAAAGCAATCATTGTTTTTGATGGCTACAGCAGCTCTCCTACGATCAAGGACATGACCCACAGAAGACGCAGCACCAAGACAAGCAGAAATGTGAATCTCAGTCCAAGCATGAAGTTTGTTGGCCAGAAGGAACACTTCTTGGCTAATGAAAACAACAAGCAAGCATTTATTTCCCTCGTAGGTGAGATGTTGAAGAAGCACGGGTGTACTGTTCACAACGCAGATGGGGATGCTGATGTGGACATCGTTCGTGCAGCAGTTTCCTCATCAGAAAATGCAACTACAACAGTAATAGGGGAAGACACCGACTTGCTGATTCTCCTTCTGTACCATGCCAAGGACAGTGGTTTCAAGTTGTACTATCGCAGCGATATAAGACGGGGACCATCTCCTAATCCTGTGTATGATATTCTCAGCATTCAATCATTGTTAGGCAATGACATCTGCAAGTATCTCCTGTTTGTGCATGCTTTCACGGGCTGTGATAGCACATCCAGAATTTTTCGATCGGTAAAGCCAAAGCATTCGACACACTGATGAAGGTGGCTGAACTCCGTTCAGTTGCAAATACATTCTGTTCTGATTGTTGCCAACACTCTGACATTGAAGCCGCTGGAAGAAAGGCAATGCTTCTGTTGTATGGCTGTAAAACACTTGAATCCACTAACGCACTACGTCATCGAATGTTAGTTGAAAAGGTAGCTACAGCTAAATCTTTTGTTACACCCGAACGTTTGCCACCTACCGATGCGTCCACAAAGTACCACAGCTTTCGCACATACTTTCAAATACTAATCTGGAAGTCTACAGAAGAGAAGATCGATGCAGAACAGTGGGGTTGGTATGTAAAGAATAATTCCTACTACCCTACAGCCTGCGACAAGCCACCAGCTCCAAATTATCTACTCAACATGATCCGCTGCTCCTGCAAGACGAAATGTGCTACTTCAAGATGTGGATGCAAGCGTAATGGAATGCCCTGTTCAGCCGCTTGTGGCGAGTGCCAAATCAGTGGTTGCGATAACAACCCAAGTACCGGTAATCTATCCGATGATAGTGATGAAGAGGATTAATTTCTGTATGTTTGTGACCAGGTATCACTTCTTCTGTAATGAACATAACTTGAAACTGGGAAAAAAATAATTGTTGTATTATTGATTATAAAAATCTGTAAAAAGCTATATAACATTATATTTGCGTAATAACTGGTTGTGTTGTATATTGTTGAATTATTTAAAACATTACAACTGAAAGAAAAAGCATCAAATGTATCTCTATAAATAAAAGCGTAAATTATATATTTTTTTTTTTCGTAGGAAACATCCAGTCCGCCATTTTGAATTTCATTTTTTGGGGGTGTTCCCGGGGTCCAATTTTGTCGGATTTTGGATGTTATTCGGCAATGGTTCCTGAGCTGGAAACAGTTTAGAAAGCTTCTGAAGCAATTTTGCCCAGGTCTAACTACAAATTGCCTGGACTAATAGCATAGTCGATATATGCATAGTCTCAGGAAAATTTCTACTCTTGTGAAAATACCTGCGCTTCAAAACCCCAGTGAATAGCCAAGTAGGTATATACGTTTTTAAAATGAAAGCGAATCAGGCAATTTTTAGAGTAATTTCGATGTAAAAAATTTATTTTTATAAAATTACTCTTTAATTTATAATTTCTTAATTAATTAATCTATCTATAAATAAAAAAACTTTGCTCGGTTTTGAGCGGAGTAAGAAATATCTCTTTCGCTCAGTCGCCTGTTTTGATTGGCTGGCTCGCGTAAAATGTGTAGAGCTAATGTCTCTCGCTCAGTTGTCCGTTAGGGTCGGATCTACTAAGATAAGCGGCGTTAAATTGTTGAGCGCGGCTTGTTACTTGTATTATTAAAAATTGCAATATTATAATCATACAACTCGGATGGAGGATATCTTTGCAGCCAATCAAAGATCCTGGAAGTTGATGATGTAATGACTCAACTGTAAATTAAAAACTAATGAAGTCATTCAAAACATTCAAGGTTAATTAAATAATTAAAGTTTGTTTATTGTAAATAAATGCGAGATGCCTTCAACACTCTCAGGACCAAGAGATATATTTGTCCCAACGGAAATAATAATAATATAAAGTGTACAATGATGCAACGTTTCTACAAAGACCTCTACATTTTTATATAGGTACTGTTTAGGTGTCGAAAAAGAAACCCAAAATGGGTCATTTTAGTGGCTATAGTTACTAACATATCTAATTTTGAATAACAATAAAACTTACACTTTTTAGTTCAAAGAAACGTATACTGGTCGTCAAAAGGTTAAAGTGTGGTGCGGTACTCTGTAACAGTTTGAAAATTTTCACAAACACTAGAAGTTTTTGAATTTTCCTAAAAATGAAGATTTTTTTTAATATCTGGGAGTGTAATTGTGGAAGAGTGGACTTAAAACTTAGCCGGGACATAAAACGGAGAGTAATATGTGCTAAACATTTTAATGAATTATATATACGCCAAGATTTTGTAGATAATTGACCCATATTTTGAGATGCATTAAATAAATTTTTTTTGGTCAGGATTGACAGTCGTAATATTTTCATTAAAATTAACGAAAATATCACGACAACCTAACCAATCGTCAAGGGCGTAGAGTTGACCTAACTGGCATTCAATTAACCTAACCGGACATTCAATAATTTATTTGCACAAGAAATGAAGGTCAGATTTGAATAAAACACACCAAAATACACCAGAAAAACCTATTCTCATATCAAAATCGACCCGCAGGGGTAAAACTACTATACAATTTCAATCGATTTTAATCGCTCCAAAAATTGCTTATATCTCCATTAATATCAATTTGCGAGGAAAACGCTATAGAGTAAAGTATTCTTATTGTTTTTTGCTCTATCTCCCTGTATAAAAATCAATATAGTCCATGTGCACTAATGAATTTTTACCAAAAGGTGTAATAGTAAAACACGGTGGTGTATCGGGGCCAAAAAAAGTAGCGCGATACGATACTCGATACATTGGCAAAAATGTATCGCGTTACGATACTAGATATATGAACAATATATGTATCGCGATACGACATATATATATATATATATATATATATATATATAACCTTTGATTAGTTTCCGCCCCAATTGTTCATTCTGACGAAGGTCAAGCTTTTCACTCCACCTTAGACCTACAGTTTAACGTGGAATCCGAACCACACCCCACCAGCAGCCCAGCATCTTAACCACTAGGCCATTTATCTACCAACCATTTGTGGCCACTTATCTACCAACCATTTATCTACCAACCACTTTCTTTATTGTGTGGAAGGATGAACAGCTGGGTTTTGCTGCGCGCCGGCTGCCGTTACTGGGTCTCGAACCCGGGGCCGATGGATTCGTAGTCAGCGACGCTAACTACTACACCACGATCCACCACGGGTGATCAGAAATTACAGTGTCTTCGACTGGACTCGATTTCACGACCTCCCGATCAACAGCTCAGCGTTTTAACCATCACCACCGAGGCTGACCAACAAATTCTAAATTTTACGGTTTTGAAATTGTAAATAAACTGCTCAGTTAGTGAAAGACTGGAGACATCTATGGTATATTTTGTTAACAATTGTCCAAAGAATGTGTTAAATTGTTGGATAATTCGGCTAAAAACTGAGGAGTAGGTGGGGGAGACGGCTAAAATTCTTATAAAATTTGGGATAAAGTAGAAGACTCGTTTCATGACGTCATCAATGGTTGATATAGTTTTTATGACGTTCTCATATTTGCTAAATATGAAATCTGTTTATTATTATAGATATAAAAGGGGTCTATTTAAAATATACATATTTAAATATAAAAACTTAATTTTATTCTACCGTGTGCATTTTTTTACGCCTTTTTTCACACCATGTCAAATAATTAATAATTTAACCCAGTGTTTCCCAGCCAGGGTGCCGCCAAATTTCATTAAAATGATAAAAATAAGTACTTTAAAATTGAAAAGTTACTGACCATATATAAATTTCAAATGAATCAAAACATTACCGATTTATTGTGCCCATACAGAAACTGTATAAGCTCTGTTTGAAGTGCAATTGCGTGCTCTCCGGACTACTCTTACTCTCCGGCGACATTAAGACTAATCCAGGCCCCACTACAACTTACACATGTCACCATACACAAAGACATAGACACAATAGCACCATGAGACACATACAGAAGTATAATATTAACATATTACAGTACAACGTAGATGGCCTCACAAACAAAATCATGCAGCTTAGGGAATTCGTATACAAACAAAACATTCACATAGCACTTATACAAGAAACAAAACTAAAACGCACACACGAAACACCCACCATCCCTGACTTCGCGGCGATCCGTCAAGATCGTACTGGGGGTAACGGGGGTGGACTCATCACTTACATACGTAAAAGCATTAGCTACACTGATGCCACCCAAAACATTACAAACACAATCCAAACAGATAACATGATAGGAATACAGGCAGTTAACACTAAAACCCGCGCAAAACACAACACCACACTAATCAACATTTACATCCCACCAGATAGTTCACCTCAGGTGCCAGCCAATTACAATTCACAGTTACACACTCTGGCCTCTCTCACTAATGTCATCTTAGGAGGAGACTTCAACGCTAAAGACACTAGTTGGTATCTGCACAACCAAAGCAACACCAGAGGCGCCAACATAGCCACACAACTAAACAGCCTCTTCATTCTTAACAATACAGAAGAACATACACACGTACCACATCAAGCAGGATACTCAAACTCCTCCCCAGACATAACGTTCTGTTCCCCCTCACTAGCAACACATACACACTGGAGAACAGAAAAACAACTGTCATCAGACTACCTGCCCATCATCATTACAACACGTTCTACACTCTGCCCCAACAGCCTTAGGCACACTTACAGAAATTACAAGAAAGCTGATTGGGAACAGTTCAAAATACAGACTGAGGAACAATTCACCACATTAAACGGCACACCCATCATAAACATCAATACAACACTCACGACATTTAATCAGCTCATCAATAATGCAAACAAATACATACCCGAGGGGAACATTAGGAAATACAACTCAAATTACACTAGAGAAATAGCCCACCTCAAAAGGCAACGTAACAACCTCAAACATAGCACACAAACACCACACACAGAATCCATAAAACAGCTCAACACAGAAATAAACAACAAACTCAAGAAAAAAACAAACAGAAACATTTAGGGAATTCATAACAACACTAAACCACTCCACAGATACATACAGGCTATACAAGACTATAAAAAGCATTACCCACTCTAACAGCGGCATTCACACCTCACACGCGGCTATCTGTCGCAGCCAAAATAATATCCCAACATACACACAACAAGCTAACATTCTAGTTCATCACTACGCAAAGATAAGTCACTTAAACAGAGACAACAACCAGAAACACGCAGACAGACGCAAGAAAACCTACAGACTCGACACGACCATTACACCCTTCAATACAGACCAGACCACCAAGATCATCAAAAACATTAAGAATTCGAAGGCTACTGGACCAGACAACATATCTAACATACACCTTAAACACTTGGGCCCACAGGGAATACTAGCTCTCACAAATATCAGCACATATTCATACCAACACTGTATTATTCCTGACATATGGAAACAAGGTAAAATTATTACACTACTCAAACCAAACAAAAATCCAACAGAACCAGCTTCCTATAGACCCATTACTTTACTATGCACACCTTCCAAAGTAACAGAAAGACTAATCTTACAAATCACCAACCCACACATACCACTATCGCCTACTCAACATGGATTCAGACCTCACCACTCAACCACGACATTACTCACTAACCTCACGCAGCACATCATGGATGTCATCAACTCCAGACGACCAGCTCAACGTACACTATTAGCAACAATAGACATTGGTAAAGCATTTGATGCTAACCCACGCTTCCCTCTCATAAACAAAATACTCAACACAAACATGCACAATAACACTAAAAGGTGGCTGAGCAACTATCTTTCAGGAAGATACTCACATGTCACATTTAATGGCAAGTCATCCAAAAACAAGCTTTTTCCGAACGGGGTCCCTCAAGGCTCTGTTCTCTCACCAACACTGTTCAACTTATACATGCATGACATTCCAACACCCATAGATAACAAGCTTACCTTATCATCATATGCAGATGACATCACTCTAACATCCACCCACAACAACATCGACACTGCTACAAATAACCTACAAACATACATAAACAGTATACAAGACTGGCTCACGCAGAATAGACTCAAAGTAGCGCCCACAAAATCAACCATCACCTTGCTTACAAGCAACACAAAAGAACACCAGGTAACTCCACAGCTTACACTAAACAACACCAACATTCCACACACTCACAGGACCAAAATACTTGGGGTCACATACAACACATCATTATCTTTTGCAAACCACATTCAGGACATTAAAAACAAATGTACGTCAAGACTTAACACGCTTAGGGTACTAACAGGCACAAACTTTGGACACCAGCAGGAAACAACATCACTCATGTACAAACAATATATTCGCTCAGTTATGGACTATGCTAGCCTATGCTGGGCACCCATTATCTCAAACACACACATAAACACCTTACAGACAATACAAAACAACGCACTTCGTATCATTACAGGATGCACTCAAACAACACCAATAGAACACCTGCACACAGAAACAAAAATACTGAAAGTTAGGGAACATTTAGACATGAGGGGAACACAATTCATGGCAGCAGCGACAACTAACCCACAACACCCTTGCCACTACATGTACAATCATGCACCCACCAACACCTCGCACCATTAAGGTAACACCAGAAAGACATTATAACCAAATACTCCATTCCATACCACGCCCCACAGACATCACACAGTACAGAAAACACATACACACACCACACCTAACCCACAAAGCACTGACACGATTCGGTCCGAATGCGGTCCTAGGTGCGAAGCCGCCACCCATTAACAGGTCAGAGATCAGCCTGAGCAGGTCGGATCGAGTTAACTTAGCACAATTCCGATGTGGACATCACCCCAACTTACGGACATATAAACACAGACTAGACAACTCCACAGACGTCACCTGCCACCTGTGCCAGGACACACCACAAACAACTGAACACATTATGACAGACTGTACCGCTCTAGCACAACAACGAACACAACACAACATCACTAGTGCGCTGAACCTCTGGTCCACTCCGGAGAGAGCGATCGGTTACCTGCGTGCCGCCGGCTTGCTCGATCAGGGTGAGCTGATTGGCTAAACAACAACAACAACACCGAGGCGCATATTATATATATATATATATATATATATTATATATATATATATATTATATATATATATATATATATATATACACATCATATATGACATATTATGAAACAACTGAATTACTTTCTATTTTTATTAAATTTTATAAATTTTGGTAAATATTTGGCTGGACACAGGGGCTACATTTTTTTATCAAAATTGCATTTTTCTAGTGTAGTTTTCTCTGCTTTGTTCGAATCTGATACCCATTTCTTGTGCAAATGAATAGACACTATTTTTTTTTCATCCCAAAATACGGAGTGTTTCTACTCATTTGCACAAGAAATGTGTGTCAAATTCCAACAAAGCAGAGAAAACCACACCAGGAAAATGTAATTCTGATAAAAAACTAGCTAACCTAACTAAATTAACTAACATAACCTAACCTGACTAACCTAACCTAACCTGCTAACAGGTTAGGTTAGGTTGGGTTAGGCAATACTAAGCCATGTGAAGATTAATAAAACTTACCTGGAATGGGTTCCATTGTTCTGGAGGATAGAGCTTTGCTACTTCCCTTAGGAAGGCGTGAAGGCACTCTTCCGTTCGATGTTCACTTATGAACATATATCGGGCTAGGTACTGCGAGTAGTGGACGTTTTTATTCCCAGGACGAAGCACCCAACGTTTGACGTCCTTCCACAAACGTTCGATGTTCTGCGTGTGGGCGCCTGTTTCCGGGTCCACAAAGTTAGCACTATGATTGACGGTGGAATGCCAAATTGGCCAAATCTACACAAAAAGTGTCTAATTGGCCCAATCCAGCAATGTGACAATCTGAAAACAAGTGAGACGTCCACGAAACGCATTACCGTACATACAAACACACGGAGCGCTAACATACATACATTATACATACATACATGGATAATACATACATACATACATACATACACACACACGGAGTCTCCACGTAAAAATTATATATTAAATGAATTTTATAACCGTGCACTAGCACAAAAAATGATTAGTACCATCGTAAAGAGCATGAAAAATAGTGCTAGTGAAACACAACCGGTGCTACTGTAGTATGCGGTCTACCGTTAAGTTTCTACTGTAGTATGCGGTCTACCGTTCAAAATATTTAAAAGGAATTGAAAATGAATTGAAAGGAATTATAATTTAATTTACACAATTAAGGAATTATTAAAGAAGTTAAACATACTATTACCGCATACTTAACGGTAGACCGCATACTACAGTACGCCCTTGATGATTGGTTAGGTTAAGTCGTGATATTTTCGTTAGTTTTAACGAAAATATCACGACTTAACCTAACCAATCGTCAAGGGCGTACAATTAACCTAATAATAAAATAATAAGAAGATAAGAAGCTATAATTAAAAGGTAGACCGCCGAATCGTAGGTAAACCGCATACTACAGTAGCACCAACACAACCTCTCATTTCTCGTTAGCCCCTGTGTCCAGCCAAATATTAACTCAAATTATATATATATAATATATATATATATATATATATATATATATATATATATATATATATATGATGAATAAAACCACGAAGGAAAGGAAACACAAAATGGTGCTCAAGCGCTTTCGTCTAATGACATCCTCAGGAACACTTCGTGGTTTTATTCATCATAAATATTTTTCACGTGTTACTTTCGTGAAATAATTTTCATATATATATATATGTTAAACAGACCGTGCATGGAACAAGGAACTCTTCTGGGAAAATTAAATCCACTATAGTCCGAATAAGTAATGGTAAATGACAAATACCATAGTTTTTTTCCTTTTTCATGATTTTAGCCCGACGTGGGCAACGGGTCTCTCGCAAAGAGATCCCATAAATATAGCTTCCCTCACCAGCTATCTGCAAAGCAGACAGGATCCAGCTTTGGGACGTGGATCTAGGGTTTAAAGCAAACCTAGATCCCTACACTCAGAACCTCTATATAAGTAAAAGACTCGTTGCATTCACGTCGTGTTGAATAAATCAAAGAAAAAAGGGGGTAACTATTGTATTTTTAGCCAAAAAAACCAAAACTTAAACCTCAACCGGGACATTGAGCGTCCACTTTTCACTATAGTGGATTTAATTTTCCCAGAAGAGTTCCTTGTTCCATGCACGGTCTGTGTTTAACATATAATGTTCTCAGGGAACCATTCTGAGTTTGTGTATATATATATATATATATATAGGTATTATTCTACTATTACACCCGTCTAACGTCCAGCAATTATTATAGGTTCAATAAGTAGATTTTTTAATTCTAAGACACTTTCCTTCTATAGCGTTTCCGTCGCAAATGCTTCGTTTTCGAGATATAAACATTTTTTTGGTGTGTATCTAGTGTGTGTTCGTACGTTCGTTTGTGTGTTCGTTACATGTCTGCCCAATCACTGCGCTCCATCCATTTCGAATTTGAATTACTTTCGTACCGGAATGGAACACTCATTCCACTCATTCAGAAGTACATTAGGCCTGGCTCTGTGATTTATAGTGATTCCTGGGCTGCCTACAAGACTATAAGTGATTTAGGTTAGGTTAGGTCAATTTTGAAGGTGAAATTTGTTTTTCCTATGGTTTTTGATGTGTTTTAAACGAATCTGACCTTCAAAACCGTCGGAAATGACTCGTTTTCGATTGCCGGCTGGGGGGAGGGGGGTTATCTAAAAAACGAGTCATTTCCGACGG